>UYRU01043731.1:366-18381 GCA_900617775.1 Dibothriocephalus latus | reverse complement strand
AGGTGGGTACTAATCATCCGTCCTGGCACCTGTAAGGCCTTAGCTTAAACTTCTAGATGAAGTAAGAAGAGAAAAGAAAACTACTGTAAAGTGAGTAAGATGTGGACAAAGGAGGAAAGGCATCAGTTCAGGTATTCTGCCTTGGCAGTAGCCTTTAAGATAGGCTATTAATGGTTTCCACAGATTGGGTTGCGTTGAAGTGCATAAGTAGGCTCCCCACTGACGGCGGCAAGCTTTAGCGCACGCATTGACTTCTTCGAATGCACACGAGCCTGTTTTATTCAAAAGAAAATTGTGTAATGTCTGTCATCGTCAAAATTCTGGAAGCGAATATGCATGCGCACGCGGGAAAACTCTGGTAATCTCATGCAACACAAGCAGGAAGATGTCCTGCAAAACGTTTAGCAACTACAAATCAGCTTCAGAGGTTATCTGCGCTTCAGGTAGTCACAAACAGCAAAATATAGTCAGCAATATTGTACGTAGCCCTCCTAAAAACCGATATCCCTTTAATGCAGATATTATTTGTAGGGCTAAGGTAAGCGGGCACAGTCGACTTAGCTGAGGGACGCCAAAAATCCCACTTTGGCCATTATCCTCTTTATGTACACCAAAGATCAGTGACATTTTAAGGGATTAACATAAAATATATGAAAAAAAATTGGCTGAAGATATTGATAACAGACAGGAGTGAAAAAATATATGTAGTTGAAAATAAATCCGAACCGGAACATATAAAATAGCGACATACACGAAAGCAGTATACGCAAATATTTAGCAGCGTAATTACGAAAACGGTGCCTTCGCGAGCTGAAAATCATTGACTTCGCGATCTGCGATATAAGTGGCATTTGTGACTTAAGAGCCAACATAGGACCCTTATTCCTGTCTTTGTAGGGAACTCTTAACCGTTTCTCCTGACCTTAAAATCCTAGCCCTTGCCTAACTGTAAAGCCCTAGCCTTAATCGTACTCCCTCAATCCTAACCTTAAAACAATAGTCCCCATCCTAAACTTATAATGCTAATACAGAGTCAGGTCTTGGTGGTAACTCTGACCTAGAAAACTCTAACCACTCAACACAAACTTCAAGCTCTAACGCTTTGTCATAATCCTACAATCCCCTACCCAAAATAAATAATCTTAACTCTAACTAAACCGGTTAATGTGATCTATGCATTGTCCCTTCTTTGAACAAAACATTCAAACATTCACATTTTTGCAACAACGACAGAAAAATGAGACTGCATTAAGTGCCATCCAAAATGTTTTTTAAATGTACAAATGGTGCAACCGGTTAGCGCATTTGCCAGTTGGATGGTTTTTTTATTTCCGTTAAAGTCGCCATAAGATCAAATCCATATGACAGACAAGAAATACTCAAACTTTGCAACGTGGAAGAAGTAAATAATATGAAGCTTTGGTCTCTCGAATCATATCTTTATCAATATATGCCTTATAGCTTTCAATAGAGCCCCTCGGTGATCGAGCAGACATCTTCTTCACTTCTTATGCATACACCCAATATTCGAACGTTCGACTAAATGTTTCACATGTTTAACATCGGATCTGCATTCTTGCGTGGATTTCTAGCGTGCATTCAATGTGCATATTCTGCTTAGTTTGTCTATGAATTTAATTTCTTACTTGCTGGTCTACGCAGCACGGTCAGCGATCATTCGAATGCTTCAAAAATGGACTTTTTCAGGAAATACCGGTAGAGCAATCATCAAAGTAAGCTATCACTCATTACACTTCACTGCGAAATTCCCACATTTTAAATGGACTTTCCTGCTGGTTTCTTTAGCAAAAAACTATTCTTTTCCTATCAGCCTCGTTAGCCTTATTTTTCTCAAGGCAAATGGTTGCCGGCGTCGTCAAGTAGATAGGGGCATTTATCATTTTAACAAGAAAAATTGTTACGGAGACAAATCCGAAGCAGCCAAAAGAAGAATGAATGCAAAGATTTCCGATGTTACCGAAAGAGCATTGACCTCAAACTAACCTAATTTCAGATAGGTTGGCGAGAGCGAAACTTCGCCTGTTTGAATTGAAATTTCTTTCTTGTGGAGCCAGTGTAACAACTCAAGGTTCTGGGCTAAAATCGAGTGCATTTTAGCCGTAAACACAGTTCTCTGCTAATCTAATATTAGGATGGGTATGCGTCTTGCAGCCGGCAACCACAAGTACTCTTCACTTCATCACTGGCAGTCGGGTCTCTCCGCTCCGGTAAGCGTGAACTTAATTAAATTTTCAAACCACTCGAAGTCGTTAGGGGGTTGATCAGCTAGTATTCATTCAGGCATACGGTAACACCAGCAGCCCGCTCTGACATGAGGATAAAACCTAGCCGGTAATCACTGAAGGCGCAACAGTACATCCCATTTGTGTCGTAAAAATGCTCTGTTGTGTGCATTTTCGTATTTTGTCCCCTTCTACAGGGAATTTTTTCACTTTCACTCTTTCTTTTTATAATTGCTCTAACTTCTGATTTTCTATCCTCTTTTCTTAAATGTGCATGAATACTTTCAAAGCTAAGTTTAATTGTTGTTGAATATTTTAAAATATACTTATCATAGTTTGGACAGTATATATTCATTTGTACGGTCGTCGAGTACTCTATCGCTATAACTTGCGTCGTAGACAGATTATGCCACCAAGATTAGTTTCAAGATGGCTGTCGTCAAGTTAATTGATGAATCAAGAAGGCGGTTGTCAAGACCTACTTTGCTGCTCATAGCTACTTTACCAATTTTGTCCATATCGCACTGTGATCGCCCTGTTAATCTTGCTGCTAAACGCTGACTTGTGTAACAATAAATTCCGACTTCACACCGACGAAGTCTATGATGAATATCACGGGGATACGTTTCTAACATGCATAAGGCCTCCGCTTAAAGGCACTTAATAATAACATTTCCTCGCTGATAAAAGATAAAATTGTCCACTTTACTGAATTCTTTGGTCTTCTCCCGGAAAGTCAAATTAGTTATCTTGGGATCCTGAATCCCAGCGGGTACAAGCACCTTTCAGCTCCTGATAATCTGGATAGTCTTTAGTAGAACGCACTTAATTTGACCGCCTGAGAATAAGGGAGAGAAAATCTGATGAAATGTGAATCAATATGTCTCCTTAACGTTCTATATTAATTTACTGCATTGTATATTTATTCTCTATTAGTTTAGGCTTAACCTAAATGCATTAATTAAATAGGGACCAAAAAACTTACAACTGAAAGTCAACTCGACGTCAACGCATACCCAAGCAGACCAAATCCTCGGATCATGCTGTAAATTGGAATAGGTTATTTCTCTATCAAAGTGTTTCCTTTTTTAATAGATAATGGTATGCTGATATTGCTGACGGAAGTTACATAGGTGAATGGGCGAATTTGAGTGCCAGGGAGTCTTGCGCCTTTTCTTATATACTAACAAAAGGCCGCATTTTTGTTTTATATACTGTCGACACACCATGTTCAGGATATAAACTGTTATGTAGGCTAAAGTAAATCATTATTTGGAAGATTTCACCTTCTTTTCAAGACAATCCGGTTAGTAAAAATTTAATCTGCTCGACCGGAACTTACTTAAGGTATTGAGGGCAAGCTTAGGCGACTGTTGACCTGATGTTAACATATACATAGAGAAATCCAACTTCGCACAAATATATGAGGTCGTCCCCATCATTAGAGTAGTCGCGTGCTAAAGCTCGGACTTTGTTAACCACCACCAACATTTTGGTCGGCCCAATTCCATACGCTCCTCCGGCGAGTTCCTGAAAATTCATTCCTTCTAGTTAAGATTTCCTTTGAGTCACTTAACATTAATGCGCCTTTCTAGGGCAACGTGTCTTTTATATTACTATGCCTGATAGTACAAAATCAAATATGTTTACGAAATTTTCCGTCTCATTCAGTGATGCCCCTTGGTAAGATTTTGGTGCAAGTATAATTCAGAAAATTAAATAATACCTTTTCCGAAATATTCGGTTAATAAAGGAATACCACAATAAGATGACGAGTACCAAAAGTGCAAAACATTTTGGGTAGGTTGACAGGCAACTTTGGCCGGCAAGATGGGCACTCTTAGAAATTACAGAGTATTGGACAGAAACCATTCTGACAAGCAATCAAGCTTCCTTAGAATCACTCTTGTCACTGATATTGATGTATTTTTTCATAAAAATCTTGTAAATCACAAGAAGCATAAGCTTGCTAATTTTGACACATCGTACAAAACTGCTGCTGGCTAATATTTTAACCACGAAATTACTTCGATCATTTGGCCTCCTCTCACTCCTCTGAAGTGCTATGCATGAGACGCCATCAGAGGAAGATAAACTGGCATATTTATAGTACCAGAAACTCTCTTGCGCCTGAAATCAGGTCATGGTGCGCAACTTAAATCAAAACCACTGAATATGTGCAGGTACTATTTTCGGCAGCCTTATGGTGGCTGAAAGTGGTCATACCGTTCAGACATTTTCATTCGCATGCAACAACCTGTGTGCTAAATTCTAGACAAGCTTATTGAATTTTCCGAAAATATGTGTGTTTGCTTCAATGATAAAATACGTTCTTAGTTAGCGTATGTACTCGAGATCTTCTAATATTAGATTGGAAATTATCGTTTCTTCTCGAAAATGAATATTTGTTCGGAACGCATTAACGGTAAACTAGATCCAGTTTGTCAGTTTCTTAAATAAGATCCAAAAAAGCAGTTTATCGTCTGTGGCTCATTGAAATCTATGCGCTCATTTTCCGCCTTTCTGGCTAAACAAATCCTATTTTCGTAATTTGCCAAAAGCATCTTTAGCTCCTTATAGCCAAGGTTCCTTATGAACCCGAGGACCCTCTACCCAGTTGTTTGAAGACCGCAGCCAACTACAATCTTATAATAAGAAACTCTTGTTTCCAATATTTATAGAAAAAAACCAACCGCGAGATACAAAATGAAGGCAAACTGTCCATGGAGATGCATCAGCACACGAAAAATCAGCAGGGTCTGTCAAACCACAACGCATGGACACTACGACCGCGGCCACCAAAGGCATCATCACTACCACATGAGACGGTTAGTCTGAGTAAGCGTAGTCTGCAGCACCAGCATACTCGTGTGCCGACGACACCATCAGCAGCAGAACAGTCGGCCCGCCCATCGAGGGCAAAGGGTCCCGAAGCTGACTCTGGTGCCTACACAAACCCATTAGTGGCGGCCATCAGCCAGGGTTTGGAGAGGGAGGAACCATGTGTCCAGGCGCGAATTGGTCGAAAGCTGCGTCAAGTCATGCACGGAACGGACTACATAGCGCAGCGGGTCAAAGACGTGAAAATGGAGGATGATGTGAGTGTTTATTGAACAGGGTAAAGGACTGATGTGCTTTTCTACAGCCAGGCAGTTCCTCGTATAGTTGACTGCGTTAAGTTTTATCATCTTCTCAAGATCTCCATCTGTTGGTAATATGATTTAAATCATCTTGCTTTATAATTTGGCAAATGCACATTTGTCAACTGCAACGTACATCCTGTACAATTTCCTGAACTAGTTAAATTATGTTTACAAGTATGAGGATATAAAATTAGAATAGAAAATGGATAGTCTACAGAAGCCACTGGAGTTGAGCACTGGCTTCCATTTCTGCGCACTGAAATAGTAAACCTTATATATCGTAACGACATAATGTGATTTTTCAGAGAACCCTGCTAGTAAGTGAACACATTCTAGGGACTGAGTCGAAAATACGTAAATGAGGACAAAGTCCAGTCCGGCGGGTCATTGGCCTTCTAATTTGAGCAAAAGTGAATAATATTATTGCAAGTTATTTTGCTGCAGATGCGTAGGTCACCCTATCGGATCACTCATACTAACAAGAAAATTCCTGTTAATTTTTAACGCGATAGGATATCCCCGTTGAAATCATGGATGTTGGCCTCGTTGTTTAAACTCGTCCACAAGGCGGGACCAATGACTGCGCTTTAAACGGCTGACCCAGCTTATCACTAACACCGGAAAGAACTAACAGAAGTGGTATGAATGAGTGTGTATGAATGGTTTAACAAATGAGCGGCACGAAAAAATTACCTTCTCGGTTTTTGTTGTCAGAACTTGCAATGCTATTAATTTGGACTCAAAACAAAAGACGCCCATAGGACTGGCTTGTGACCCCATCTATACTGGCTTGACTCTTAGGATGTGTTAAATAATTTACACTCGACTTCTTCCATAGACGCAGTTCACTTCTCAAAGGTATATAGATTACAAGCCTCCGAAAAGAATCGGCTCGTTGCTCGGTCATGCTGCAGATTTCTTATCGTTGAATAAAAATGTATAATCTCTTTTGAATCACTTTATTTTGAACCCAGGTCAAGGAAGATTGGCAGTTTGTTGCTGTCGTGGTCGACCGCCTGTGTCTTTGGGTGTTCTCCCTCGTCTGTACCATCGGTAAGTCCTGTAAACTCAATTTTTTGCAAATAAATTACACCGAAGGAGGAACTAACCATTTATGGCGTCGATAAATACTTTTTGACTACGCATGTCATTGCAACTGATTGAAAAGGCCTAAAATTATGCTTATCCAGGATTCATGTATGATGTTTAACAACCTTGACACTTTGGCTGTTCGTACCATCATTACAAGTACTCTTTAACGAAATACTTTATTTGTGTGTCTATTTTAGCTGTGCTTTCGATTATTTTCAAAGCCCCGAGTATGACCAGCTCTCAACCGCCTCTCGATCCCGCTCATCTACCTAATTCTACAAATCTTACGTCTTTTGTCGACGCTGAAATGCGCATACCCAGACAGACTGTAAAAATTATATTCATTAACTAAACATGTTTGCCATGTATACCAACACTCTTTTGTTTAAAAGTTTAAAAACTACTACTCGTGTGAGCATTGTCTTCGAGTGTTTTTCTTCTGGATTGCTGCAATAAAATCTCCTCATATGCATTTTTCTGGGCTTTTCATCTGCTATCCGTATCATAACTGCTGCTGAGATAGTACTGAACTTTGTAAAATCTATTTATATAATCTACAAAAAGGTAGGCTTGTGACATTTGAGGAGGACTGAAAGTATTCAAGACTGAACCATCGATTGCAAAAAGACATAAAAAAAACAAAATTAGAAATGCAGGTTATACCTTCATCCTGAAATATCTTCCGTACAAGGTCAGCTGGACCATTTCTTATCTAGCAACTTAGCTTTATCGTCTAATTAACCGGTAGAATTGGAGCACGTCTAATTTATACACCGAGTGACTGAGGGCATAAATAGCACCAAGGCTGTGCTTTCACTACCTTATTCATAGAAAGCGTCGTATGCATGAAAGACTACTGATGACTACTGCTCAGTCCTCAGGGAACGGCCGGAGCAATAACATAATAATTAATTATACCGCCGACTTATGGCTCTGACCTGCTGGAAAGCTCAACTTCTGGCCGTTCGTAACAGATCGAGAAATATTTTGAGAATGGCTTGAGAAGAGTGCGTTAAGCACGCGGACGGACTGTCCCTTGACAACTAGCTCTTTCGCGGCTCATAAATTTGGACAGTTATCCGTTACCATAGTTACGCCCCCTCATACTCTCTTTAACATTCGTGTGAAATTGTTTTTTCTGGTTGTTCACGTCACCGGCCGTTCGGACTTTCACTGCAAGGTTTTTGAGGGCAGTACGATACCTTTTATGAAACCTAACATAACACGTTTTACCATGTCCGAACTTTATAATGAGGACTGCATTTTTTAACCGATAGTTTTCTGCATGAACTTGAACTGCGGAAGCTTCGACTGGAGCTTATTACTAAAGTCAGGGTCATTTGAGGACAATTGCTCTCGATTCTGGTGACTTTATACTGTCAGAGCATAGGGATGATCAGCTTATGCGGACTAATTCCGACTCTGTGTTCACAGGAGGAGTGTCGAATTTTGTCCGAAGTCATGTTTATGTACTGGGAGTTTATTTTTTAGCCCGCATTGCACCTGGGTCATTCAAGTTTGCACTGATAAGAACTACTGATAGGGAACAATGCATGTGTCTAAACGGCAAGCTCAAACGAATGCAATTGCCTGGTGCTCTCCAGTGCTCCGCTTACTCAGTCGGCCGAAAATGCGCAATTCACCATGGCCGAGAATGCAGTCAACGCGTTGAAACTACAAGGCTTATTTTCAGTCTACAGTCAAAACACTGTAAACCAAAATTTAGTGCATAGCATGGTTATATTCTATGAAACAGCAGACTTATTTAACGATAATTTGAAACAAAACAAAATTTGAAAAATCAAGAAGCAAACCTGATAGCATTATTGGCTTACCGCGCACGGTAAGTTGCCGACACGGCTAAGAAAGAGTGCGCACTTCCTTATTGCTTTTTACATGTATAGTATATAAAACGTTAAGTGAAATTAAAAACTGTGTTCACAATTCGAAAAGCTTATTTAAGTGCTTTTGTAATATTGCCTACCATACAACATGACGTCGGGGTGCTGGCTTTTGAACGCACTTCATTTTGTTTGCATGCAGAAGCTACAATGTTGTAAAAGATTATAAAATTTAATATTTTTAAGGCCGTTAGACGTCCATCTATAAAGCGTTATGTTTGTCCACTTTTAATACTGCTTATAAACAATACAACGTATTCCACATCTACTGCGGCATTTAAGAAGGCCCCATACGAGATCATCTTAATGACGTATAAAAATGTATGTTTTTCGTTACACGGAAAATCTGCAGTTTGCGGCTTCGAAACCCTGAATGCAGGTGTAGCAGCAATTGAGGGTTCAAAAGTACCACCTCTAAATAAAAAGAATACGAACTTCAAGTTGACATATTGGAGATAGGTTTAATTTGCTATTAAATAAGTACACAAAAGCGTATAGGCATGTAATTCTTCTGTTAAACACATGAACTCAGAAGGACATCAGAAATCAAGAAGTAAATGCCTGCTGCTCAAAAAAGCTACTTCTTACCGTATAAACTTTACAGGCTGCCGGAAATAAGCTCGTTCAAAATATGCCATCGTTACCTGACTGCGCTATCTTAAGATGAGGCTGCGCATTAATTATTCTTCCAACTTTTACGTTAAGGTAAGCTTTTCTAATCGAAAACGCGTTTCAGGCTTTTGTTTATCATCTCATGAGAAAGCACATCTATTGTGCCTCTTCACCAGCAGTTATTACAATATCTTTAGTTCGGTTAAAGTATTGATAATTGAAGTTATGTAAAGGTTTGAAGTTAATATGATAAAAAGATTCTTAAGTTAGATAAAATGTATTGTATGTTTTTATACCCTCAAAATACCCCAACGATGCCGATCAATTTGAAGAACAGTCTAAACCTCAACGAAAACACAACAGGACAAAAGTGTTATCATAGAATGTTGGCCATCCGAAGCCAAAGTAAGACGAACTCAGAATTTTCATGCACTCATATATTTCGCAGTCAGTGATCGTATAGATTCGGCAATAAGAAAAACTAGTGCACCGCTAGCTTCGCGTGTTGCATGCATCATGAATTTGAAAATATGTTTAATCTAGCCATTTATTTCAATATTGACCATGGACATTCGAGTTCTTAAAGGCAATCCTTGAAAAAAAGCAAGGATGGCCAGTTTCATTTTAAATATAGAAATACCATTAGTAGTTAACCTCACATTCTGGCTACCCGTTGGCTTATAAAACAAGTATTTGGTTTATTCTTAAACTTTATTATGCACGATTAAGGGAGACATTTGCGTCAACCAGCTGGATTATCACAAGGTACTCATGAAATTGGCGTCTATATTACGAAAGATTGTCAGGCAGCTGAATGTAAGCGGAAAATAAGGTGTGATGGGATAAACCATATGTTAACATCACACAGACTGGAACTCTTCAGTACTCCGCACACAAACTAATACATCTTTAACTTTGCCTGTAAATCATTTCAGCCTAAAGTTTTAATAAAGGGGTTTTCCATAAGACCGTTTTAATTATTATACAGTCAAGTACTATGAGCTTGATTCACAGTCACCAAGTAGTATCTTCTAAGGTCACATTAAAATCAAGTAGTGAACTATACCACGTATTGCGCAAACCCCATTTCAGGGAAGTATGGGGATAAACATATTTTATCATAAGCTTATAGTTATTAAGAGTAGCAGCGGTTCTATAGTAAGTCGCACGCAGTGTGAAAGAATGTTTTAAAACATTTCAAAACAGAGTTTCAAAGTTCTTACCATTCAGAAGTAGCCCGGAGCTTCTTAATCAGATGACCAGTACATTAACGCGGAACGCAACACTAAATCATTTTACGGAAAAAAAACAGTTTGCATAGGCGATAAAGACACTTTATAACTGATAATCGTTTCTACTGCGAAATCTCAATCACAGCTATCTATCATCTGAATTGCGTTTGGCTTGGATTATGACCCATAATTACTTAGCGGCCGCAGCATCGAGGTGAAACAGTCGCTTGAGATTCAACGGATTAATTAGTGCACATTAGGCTACTAATGTGGTCACTCAATTAAAAAATGACCAAATTATGAGATAATGATTTATCCTCCCTAATTTCAGTCATTCATTCATTAACAACTGATCAAAGTATGCATTGAAATCCCTTAAATGTTGTCCGCGAAGGAGACTGGCGTAATTTGTATTACTGGCACTTAACTACGTCCAGTTTTGCGTTGGTAAAAGAGCTTGCGCCCACAGCAGTGACTCTAGTCCGGAAGGAACTCTTTGGTTGACCCAACAGTTGCTATCCCGTAAATGTTAAAACAGCTTTGCGATTGCGAAATTGTTTCTACTCAAGCATAATTAAGGACGCACACAGAACACTCTTAATTGCGTTTTCGGGACTTCTGTAGGCTCACTTGCGGGGCCTTCCGGTTTACGCCCTTTGATGGACAGAATGAACTGCTTGCGAATGATTAATTGGAGAGAGTAAAACTCGAATTTCCTTTGACTCCAGTTAACTTTGTTCGCATGATTAGATAAAAGGTTCGGAACTTGAAAGAGAATGTTTCCGCCCTACCGGAATGCGCTTTCGTCCCAGCCTAGAAATCTCGCTTACCTCGCCGCATGCGGAGACGACTGTCGAGAACAAACAGGATGAACCACCAAAAAGCGAGTATACAGCCATTAGAAGAGCAAAAGTAATGGTTGTGTTTTCAAAGGTCTTTCTTATGATTAGTAGTGAAACAGAACAGTACTTGGTATGACAGTCAGTAATAAAGACATAAAATCGGAGTTGCGATCTTAAGCGAAAGTTCGCTTGTCTTCAGATATTCTATGGTAATTTACCTTTAGTACACCGGAGTGTGTGGGTTTGCGGTATATTCAGATAAAGCATTGTGTGACTTTAAAGACCCAGTCTTAAATGGCATACTTGTTGCGCTCGATAAAACGGAACACAAAAATCCATGGCCTGCCATGTTTGGGCTTCAAGCATTCTGCATGCGACCTATAATACCGCCTTATACAGCTGCTGTAGGCGTTACACAGACACACATGTCGCGTCAATTACTGTACCAAACGTATATTTATGTTTGCTAGAACTACTTATTTGGTCACGAGAGTGTGAAAAATACGGAATTTTGGCTACCATTGGAAATTCAGCGCAATTCTAACTGTATTGAACAAAAAAATAGCGTTAGCCGACGGAGCTTTTAATGTTGCAATCTAGCTGACATACTCAATTTCAGACAGGACTGAGCCTCGGACTGCGCCGGCCTATTCGCAGTGGATAATTTAACGTATCTCACACATCTTTGAACGCCGAAACTCTCTTAGGCCTATATAACATGTGGACACAGAATGGTTGTTTTTTCAGCTGCGGCGCACACATCCATTTCCGGCTGTCTTTCCATCGGGAAAAGTTGTGTTAGGGAAGAAAATGCGTGGAAAATGCTGCGAAAAATATGCTTTTTAATAACCGAATTCCCGCTAAAGTATCCTCGCACCTGTTGTTATCCATCTACCTAGCGAAAGGGAGTTTAATTATTGCGTCAGGACGTTAAAAAATGCACGCCCCATTTTCCCGAAGAAAGCCGAAAAGTAGCGTCCGATAATTTTTGCTAGGCACTCGCCCTTCTCTCAATATAGCTGATATGCAGTCATGCAGGAATATTAGCCATCGAAAATGGCCACTCAGTATGTTCATGACTGCTGTGACGTCAAATGAACGATTTTGCTTTTTCGCTACCCAAAGGCAGGGCAATATAATAACTGCGCTCACAGTGAAACGGGTTACACGGTGTCGCTACCGGCTACATGCAATATCTTCTTTCAAAGCACAGTCAGTGACTGACTTATTAAAATGTTACCTGGTATTATAAAATGCGTTCTTGATAGGTGTTGATTATCCTACAAAATAATATTAAAATAAGTTATACCAGCCAGGATTCCGGCTTTCGAATGCATATTTATTCGCCTATCTGCAAATGTCATACTCAATACAAAATGATAACGTGCATTTTTTTTCTATGATTTTTGGTACCCTCATAATTTTAAATATACTTGTAAAACACATGAACAAAAATATTCTTTCTTACACGCAATCGGTAGGAATTTACGTCTTCGTCAAATTGTGCACTCGAGGGAAAGAAATAAAATGTAAAAGGCGTTTTCTAATTCCTGAATAATTGTACGTATTCTCCACCCCTACATTTGCGTTGAGGGATTTAGTTCTACAGATGGTATGTTTTCCCTGTAAGAAAAATCATACATTGCTCTCTGGCATTATGGAGATATTATATAGTGCTCAGAAAATGCCGCTATGAATTCAAAATCCTTTGTATACTATATGAGAGGCAGTGGTAAACGCACCAAATGGAGGTATTCGGAATGGAACTGACAGGGCTTAAAACGTCTCATAAGCAGAAACTGTTCGTGCACCTCAAAACACCAAATTTTTCAATATACAATTTGATTCAGAGACGCTTTTCTACCAACTGAGTACCAAAGGAAATATTTATGCCCTCTCCTTCTAGTGAAATATTTGAATTCATAAAAAACTTCGAAAATCAGTTTAAAAAATAAATACTGCCTTTATCAAGTGGGATTTTGCAGGCAGCTGAAAAGGTGTGAAAACAACAGCCGTCATCCTGCCGCTTCGGGAATATCTTAAAAGTTAAGCATACAGTTATTTATATTACTATTCCTTTTAAGTAATCCTCCCTCGTCGAAGTTGCATTTTATATTTTGGCTATCATTTTATAAGCTCATAAAATGACTAAGAGTAAACTTGCTACTTCAAAGAGTTATATTTGCCAATTTTGTATCCTTTAGTCATTGTTGAGATAAATATATCTTCCAAATGGCCTTCGATGAAATGTACTTGGCCGGAAAGGAGCAGAAATGCAGGTAAGGCAAGTCTACCGTAAAAGCCGAAATTGTGCTTACTGTCGTCTACTTTGAAAATACTGCTCGATGCTGAGAGAAAGAACGTTCCTCGGATTGAGCGATTAAATGCAATGGAGAAAATGCATTTTGCATGTGATTAATAATAAGGCTAAACTATTATTAATCTTTGTTTGCACAAATTTTGAGGAGCGCATTGTTAGTACACTTTGTATAAGGATAGGTAGGCTGGACCGGGTTAGTAGGACGCTTCCCTTTCCAAAGGTTACTCTTATGGTGAGTTTTGTAATTTGCTCCGAAATTATTCAGTACCTTGGAGAAACAGAGTATTAACTTAGCTTTATGGGCCCAAACCGAAATTCAAATATTAATATTTAGGCTAAAGTTCGTTAACTACAGTCGAACGACCGCTTAGTTTTAATGAGCTACCAACGGACAGAAAGGACAACGAATTTGTGGCTCAGTGGTAAGAGCGTTAGACTCTGATGATTAAGGTCGTAAGCTCGAGCCTCGGGTGGTGCACCACTTGGGGTTGGGTGTGGCTGACTGACGATAGCTAATAAGTCAGAAAAGGTCATTCCAGTTTCTTTTTTTGCTGGCAATACCGTTAGTCCATTTGTCTTCAAAATGAGAACGATATTCACGCACTCTGAAGAGGGAGTTAGACTGTCGTCTTATATTTGTCGATCAAAGTTTTAATCGCTTTATTTCTTGTAAATTTCTCTTGATTTAACAAAAAAGACGAGGCAAAGAAACTGAAAATTGCTTAGCGTACAACATGCTGAATTCCCACAACGACGCACGATTTAATGAGAGCCTTCAGCCTCGGCATGTGGGCGCTTTAAAAAACATATTGCTTAAAACAAACGCCTTAGTTTTTGAACATTTTATCTCCTCAAAACTCATCGACGGTCCATTAAATCTACATATAGGGTTAAAATTCATTCCTGTAAGAGACTGACTGTTTAAGTTAGGGCAAGAACCTTGGCTGAAAAGGAACTTCAGACCATAGTTGTCTTTATTATAAATCTAAAATTATTGATCTCCGAATTCAACTTCTACGATTTGCAAGCGATTTAGTAAAGACACATCTTCCTTTTCTCATATGAGACCAAGCTGTCAATTCCATAGGTTGACCAGTATCCCAAAAAAGGGAGCAAAAGATGTCTCATTTACTTTCACTGAATGCATAATATTCTTTTGTTCTGTCTAGTGAGGAGGCAAATAAGGAAACTTGAATCCACGAACAACCTCCTTTTCTCATTAAATCATCCATCTATGTCATCCAACTGATTGGGCGAACAACGATCTTCGCCAGGAATTAGGGTACCAGGATAAATTGAGATAGACAGCGTGCGGTTTAAGACTGCGCAAGACTAATTCCTTCCCACGACTGTCCAGCACAATTGCCTACCTTACAACCCCCTCTACTGGCCAATCTCCAAAACAAACACCACTTGAAACTGTGTTCAGCCGCCCCCTGGAGCTTAGCGCTGTGATCGGACTTTCACTGGCTTGAGGAGGAGAAATTTTTGTGCTTTTTTGGCCTTTTATTTTGGAGAATTTTTTAACTCGCAGGCACAACGAAAGTGGTAAAATTTGAAAATGTCACTCTGCCGTGAGACCGGTTACTTTGAATCGTAAAGACAGTTTACTAGGACCTTCGGCAGCGGAAGAAAGCAACATTAAGGCTCAGAATACTTGATTATGCGTTTTCTTGAAATACTTGTGTCAATGAAGCTTTATGAGATAGGTGGATTGGCCAAGCCCTGGAAGTTCACTTTCCTTGGAAATTTGATACCCACGTGTCTGGAAAAAAATAGTTAGAGTTTGAAGTTTAGGGTATGAATTATCCGATGAAAACCCTATTGTCTCCAAACACCACTACCATTCAGCTATAAAAATGAGTCAATTTGAGAAGTGCACGTTATTGCTTGAACACGAACTTTATTATTCTGGTGTTTCATACTTCTAATTGAATGCATCATGGGGGCAGCATCAGGTACGGATAGTTCATGCGGTGTGCATAGAATGCAGTCGCTAGGCCAAATTATGGTTTTTCCAGTTCATCGCAGATGATGGCCTTTGGTGCAACAATTGCTTGATGGCCGGCATTCGGTGTTAATTATCGCACATTTAATCACCAATGCTGGATGTTGGCATGATAATTGCTCATCGGATCGGCTCACGTGTTTGCTTGCATGCCCCCGTGTGTTAAATTACTCTGCCAGGACTGAATAGGGAGGGGGCAGCTTATTGCCCTTGTTAATAGATAAGGGTCAATGAAACATGACTCATGCAGTTCACGGCTCAGGTGTTGATCACTCCTAGCGAGAATGTCGGCCTCAACGAAAATGGGTGTGCGACGGGGTCCTGTGGAAATAGCCGCAACTTTGCAGCTGAAGTAATTTCGTTAAACTACTCTTGTGTAATTGATCATTCGCCTCCAGAGCAGTCTTCTGCTCGCAATTATGTCCGATCTGGTAAACTAATCTAGATCTTTCTTACCATGGAGTCGATCCTTTGGGCCTATTACCTGGCGCCTAATGGCTGTATTCGGTCTTTGTGTAATTCAGAACCCAAGTAGTGTGAGTAGGCGGTTGTCGCCCCGTGAGGCGTCCCTAACGCACCAAAGCGCACACCATGATTCAATTCGATGCGAGTTGGTCTCCCATCACCTTAGCCTACATATTGGTTGCTGAAGTTGCACGACCGACCACTTGATCTTATAACTCGTCTTATTTAAGGTAATTCAACATCCTCATCTTTCGGTTGATTGCAGTTTATCCCAACTCTCTGATCTAAAGTCCTTACGTAACTCAGTTTGTGAATAATCACGTGCTGGCTGTTGGACTTTGTTGGTTACGTCCCATTTGTCTCTTTCCTGAGAAGTTTGGTTCGTTAGGTATGCGGTAGCGTAGCGACTGCCTTCTATAAATACTGCAACAACTTGTACATAAATTATATTAATCTCATACTTTTCAGATAATGAATAAGAGCGCTAATACGAAACACCGGACAGATAAAGTACTTATTTCAACGACGACATCTATGCTGTCCCTGTTGCGTCCGAGATCTCAAGGGTCCCGTATGCTGAGACCTCGTGCGTGCCACAGCTAGCGTTCGGGTTCCCGAGCTCTTCCTTGGTCTTTTTTTCTACCTTGCTAAGATCACACAACCCAGATTTGGCAGAATCCAGTACCTTGTTTACCAGTCCAAAAACACAAAAGGAAAAATCATCAGCAACTTGGACAGTTCATTATGGTGTACAAAGAAGTGGGCATTTCTCACACACACCGGGAGATAAATTCTAACGCCAGTCACAGGCAATTCTCCGCTGTCGTTGCGGAAGGGGGGAGGTGGGATTTACCACCAGGGAAAGGGCGAATGTTTTTCGCCCATTTTATTAAAAGTGAACAAAAAACAACCTAACGCCTCAATTCGCAGCACACTCAATGGCTTGATTCTACCCTTTGAGGGAAATGCTTTGTTTAGGGTCACCTCTGTTAGCTTCATTTTAACTGCTGCCTGGAACTCGTATATTCAATTGCATTGGCAATGGGTTACTGGAAGCTGTCCTTGTTATCCCGTCCGTGCACTTACACATACAAACTTCTGGAGATTAACTAGCTCAGATTCTACGAAATCAAAGCCAAGTATGTAAAATTAACTGGATAAAGGCACTATGAGTTCGCGAATGTAGATTTGAACTTTAATCTAAGACCTAAGCGACAGTTCACTTGAATGGAGTAAGGAGTATTCTATTTCGACTTTTAGGGCGTGTATTGGTCCGAAAACCCTTCATAGTTTATGTGGTATCATTGGAGAGTACTTAAATTTACTTTTTGAACGTTAATAGAGGAAAGCCCCTATTCTCACGGTCACTTGAATAGTATTTAATTATTTTTAGACATCGTGCCACAAAAGAGTTAATTGGTTAGTCACACCGCACGTACCGCCGTGGGTTAAGTTAATAAGGAAAACCCTTCCCCCTGAGATCGTCAGGTGGGAAGAGAAGAGGCGAGACATCAGGTGGAAAGAATAGCACATTCAGTACTGATACAGTTTAGAATTGGTTGTAGGAATTTGACTGTCGGACGAGTGCAAAACCACTCGCGAGAGGTTCGGTGTCCGAAGCCCGTGAGCGCGCAGTTATCGCAGTGAAGTCCCGTGTGAGTTAGCCACAGTGAGTTTATTGGCCCGACCGGATTGACGTAGGCAGGCCGGTGGATACATACTTACTAGCGGCCGTAAAATGTTTAGCGTTGGCGCAGTTTGCGGCACCTGTGATTGACGGTGCCAGAAGCGGGCCGGGAACTGCAATCACGTGAACTTATGTGTGGCGTAGCGTGGCGTCGATGGTGGAAGGCGCTACAGGGTCACTTCACGCATCGCAATAAGAAGCAAACAATAACACTCCTAAATGCGCGAGAGCTTCTTTCATGAAAAATCCATAACTTTCCATTTCTTACCTACATATATATACTTACCATCAGGTAAGCATTAAGCGTAATAATTCGATGATACTAAGCATATAATTTGCGTCAATAATGTACTCCCCGATCCAGCCTGTAGCGGTGCATAAATATATACGTGCAGAGACCACCGAATTGCAACTGAAAAATATCCCTAAACCTTATATCATGAGCATTTCTGTTTAGCGACGGGTTCAGA
>UYRU01043730.1:8639-20023 GCA_900617775.1 Dibothriocephalus latus | reverse complement strand
TAGAGGACGGTCCTGCTTGACAAATTTGCTCTACTGTCTAGAACAATGGACCCGAGCACTCGATCAAGCAAAGATTGTGCACACAGTCTTCATAGACTTCACGATGGCATTTGACGCCGTTCTTCATCAACGTCTCCTACACAATCTCAGATTTATGGGGGTAAGAATCAACCTTTTTCGGTGGATCGAAAACTGTCTGACCGGTCGAACTCAGACCATATGTCTTGATGATCAGCGATCGGCGGAGATGACGGTTAATAGTGGGGTTCCTCAGGGTTCCATTCTGGGTATTATCCTCTTCCTTATATATATATCGACGATTGCATAAGCGGATTAGACTGCGAAACCGTAATGTTTGCTGACAATTTAAAACTCTGAAAGGTCATCCACAACGAAGATGATGAAGCATACCTGCAGGTAAATTTGCAACAACTCGAGCAATGGTCAAACGAGCGTCTCTTGTCATCCAATTTCGCCCAGTGCAACATTATGCGCTCCGGTAGTACCACCTCTTCATATCGGAGGGTGTACCACCTAAATTGCACGCCGTTGCCAGAGGTAGAGACCCAGAAGGATCTAGGGGGTGGATCACGCCTCCCTCCACGGGCGACAGTTTTCTCCCTAAAATCCCGCAAATGGCATTCAAAACCGTAGAATCCTGGAAAATGCCTACGAAGTTTTTCTGCTGTCTGCCCTTTTTACGCAGTTCCATTAGTAGCAACGCCACACGTTCTGCTTCATAGCTGCTCTGTAGCAAGAGGGAGTTCAAATGTATGCGCCTATATTTCCCTAATAAACCCTACCTGGCCTGATCTAACCGACTACGATCTTAGCTGAAAGAGCTTCAATAGCGGAATGACAGTGGTCTCCACCCGCTGGCACGATCTGGAAGCAGGAGCAGTCCATAAAACCGGTGGTATTGCGCTAAATTAAAAAAGGTTAAGGTTAAAGTTAGCGTCACGTTAGGTGAGCTGAGTAGTTGAAGCTAGATCAAATGTTAAGAACAGGATTGCATTTGAGAGAAAGGTAACCGTTAAGGTTTGTTGTGGGAATCAGGCTTAAGAATTTGACAATGAATAATCCTGTTGATATCTAGCCTAAATTTATGAACTGCGCCGCATTTATCCTTAGTCCCGGCTTTTTTCCTATGAAAATGGTAGTTATAGCGGTTTTATGTTTGGGGAATTGGGATAGGCAGCGGAATATACCTAAAGAACTGCTTTATGTATTTTTATTTTACTGTATCTAGACATGTTGATTTATATATGCATATTTTCCTAATCTGTATTATCGTTTAACGTATTGCGGAAACAACCTATTGTAAAATTGCATGTTTCTTGAAATTCCTGAAAATGGAAATGATGGTCAGGAGGAAGACCCTTTTCAACTTACCTGGGGTCCAACTTACCGTCCTGGAGAAATATAAGTGTGGTCCGCGGCCCGAGGCGCCGCGCAGACCTTCATTTTACATATGGAATAACTTACTACCAGCGGCCGCAGGAAACAAATTCAACTACCTTTTTCACTTAACGCTTACTTCGGAAAATGGCCTTCCTTGCCTATCCTATTAATCCACCACAAAAGCCCTATAACCATCATTTCCGTAAGACAAAATGCTGGGGCTAGGGGTATATGAGGTTCACTACTTAAACAACTATTACCTGCAGATGAAATACGGTCATAAAGTCATTTAAATTCCTATTCAGTAACAGTTCCTATCTTTTTTAAGCATTATGACCCTTCTCAAGGGAAAGTTAAATACAACGTCTACTTTTAGTGGATAACAACAGATAAATGTCGAACAGGATTGTAGACAAGTACTCTCACATTAGTACACGCATCTTGGTTTCGCGTCATCTTTCTAGGTCTTGGAGCACGAGAGTATCCAAAGATCGTTTATTAGGCTGGCTTGCTATTTTTCGATCTTAACGTTGAGCAGCAGTTTCCACACATGCGACATTGAGTAGGAAATATTTTATAAATTTACCTACATTTTTACACTTAAGCTGGTCCGAACGCAAAAACATTGCGTGCAACGAAATGCTTTTTTTCGCAGGGTATCGTGGTTGCATGTTCACCAGAGATTTTCCGTGGATATGAGTGACCGTTTCTCAGTTTTTGCTACATGACTAAGAGGAAATTCATAGTGCTGCTTCACAGAAAATGGAATCACGATTGCGAAGGACAAAATAAACTTGCAGATATTGTAAAGCTAATAGAATTTAAAAAGACCAGACTAGTAAGTTGGACCTCATGTCAGAACGTATTTTTTAATTTCTGGGCAGTTTTAGTGCATATAAAGTTGAGCATTTCAACGAAGGCTATAAAGCGTTTTGGTCCAATAATGCATTTAAGTTTCGTACGCAGTGTCAAGAATAATTATTAAAAATAAATTAAGACACAGGGATGTTTAACAGAAGTTTTTCATACGTCTGAATGTTGGCAGCCGATTCAGGGGCATACCAGTGTTAAAAAAACTATAAACTTCATTTTCCTTTTCACAAAGAAGATATCTATGCTGGCGTAATCTGCAGTGAATTTCTAGTATGTAGTTATGTTGAGAGAAAAGTGCATTTCGGTATGGTTGCGGCTCCCCTAAAAAATGTACGTCCGCGGTCTCAAGTAGACAAAAAGAGGCAACTCGTTTAACCATCATTCACACTCTCCTCAGCACATTCTGCAAAGTAGCGTAACGTAAGCAGACCGTAAATATGGAATAAGCTTTAATCAATTCTTTAAAAACAATTAGAACTATTCTCCATTTATTGTCATCTCTTATGACAGAGTGCCTCATGCGGAAGCAGTTTTGGTATTTTAATTGCTGAGCATTTACTTCCTCTGAAACAATAAGAGCTAAGACGAGTATTCTCATTCCAGGTGTATGTTTATTAGGGAACACGAAGGCACGTTAATCCCCGAAATTATGGGTGCATTGCCCACTGTGCCTAAACTCTCCTTGAAGTTACACAGAACAGACTGGACGCAAACTTTGTCCCCGCAGGCACGAAAGCAAACTGGCTGTAAGAGTGGGTGAAACATTATCGCGAGTGACCGCTGACACCCACGAGACCGGCCATGAAGTTAACTTCGCAGCCACGAAGATAGTCGCTCACGCCAGCAGCAAGACTAGCCGAGACTTGATTGAATCCCGTGCCTACGATGAGAACGTAGTCAACCGATTTATCGATCTGTCGCGGGCATACAAAACCCTGCGCAGTCACCTCCGGACTGACATCACTGGTAGCCGATTGGCCCCTGTCCCATTAAGTGTTGCTTGCTTTTCGTTGCAGCTTTTGTTTCTGATGATGGACTCCAGTAAGAGTTCTAAAGTTCAGACGAAGAAAAATATAGTTCCGGTGATAGACGTGTCTTCTTTACCTATTCAATTAAGGATTTTCTAGTTATAGCGCATTTGGCCATTCTCAAAATCCTCAGCAACGTGGGACATCTAGGGAAAATAATAGGCGATAAATCTGTGGGCAGAAATCACGCACAGAAGGAGAACGCAACGTCGAATAGTATCAACCGTTTGTCATTCGGCTCAGGCCGTTTCTTTTCATAAACCATTCGAGGAAGCGCTATTCTGCATAGCATGACTGCATGAGAGTGGAATAAGTAGTCTCTTAATTAGAAGTATTTAAATGGTAAACTGGATAAGCCTTATTAGGAATAAATGGGATCAATGCGACGTATATATTTTCTTGGGAAAAACTTCGAAAAATGCTAAAATCTTGCCAAACGCAACTAGTATTCCCCATTAATGCGTTGCTGCAGGGAGGGAGAGAGACAGCGCATTTGACCATCATACCAGATACGCATTAAAAAGGGCTGTCGCTAGCGTTCACTTTCCCCACAAAACGTTAGCTAGTGTATACCGCGCAATTGTATTGTTCTTAAGAATTTATCTGGCTTTTGTTCGGCTGTCTCTTATAAAGCGAAGGCGCCCACAGGCGATCAGTTTGCAACAAATATTTTTATTTGTGAAACTGACCCAGTTTTCTGTAGCCGCAAGTTAAATAAAACATTTTCCTTTGATTCTGTTCCTCTTTTAGAACCCCAATAACAGAAGCAGCTAGCAAAAAGCAGGCATTTATTTTTAGAGCTGTCTTTTTTGCCTGGCGACTGTGGGCTTGGGTGCTGTGAATCGGAAGTGTTAAAGCAATATTAATTTTTTATTGACATTTGAATGAACGGAAGTCCTGCGGTTAAAGGAAAAGACGGCAACTGTTGATATAACATAGAAGCCCATGTCCCTATCCGTAGAAAATGTGCAGCACCTGCTAAGCTAGACGGTATGTAAAATTATCTTTGTTCGCCAAAATTTTCTAGATCTAGCAGCATACGTTTTCATACACGCACAATCTCACAAAAAATAAACAAATGAAGCGTGCTCTATGTCATGGATTGCGGGTTAAAAGTGTATCTTACCTAACGGTCAACGAAGGTTTGCCAGCGAACACATATTTAATTACTCTAGCCACAAATCCTTCGTCAAAATTTGATCTCATTCATATAAGTGGGACAAAATCTGGCCTCGCTAGCGCTTGCATGGATTTACTGAAAATGAGTTCTAACAGCAGTCACATGTGGTTCACAATGGGGATGTCTGGCATGTCTCTTACAGGTTTTTATTCATTACGATAACACATACGTCGAAGGCATAAAATGCCAGTGAATAAGAACATGTATTGCTTTCATCATCCCCCGGAAGAGGAAGCGACAATTTCTGAGACCAATTTGTATTTAAGCTGACGTTTCGAAAACATTCTCGCTTTCATCGTCAAAGCGTAGTGCCTGTTCTCCTGTTGGCGTCAGGTGAGTGTGTCTGACCACTAGGCGCGTGTTATAACTGTGCCTGATGCTCGCACGTCAACAGATTATACTGATCGATTGCTGGTGGCTGTTTGAATTGTTGTTTTTCTCGCAGGCGCTTCCATGCGATGTTTCACGTCGTTCATGTGTCTCCTGAGCGCTTCCACCTTCGCTCGCGGCTGCCGGCTGTTGACCCTGCGTATCTCACTTCGCCCGACCTACTGCTCCGTTCTGAGAAGATGTAAGCCTTTTGCGGAGAGCTTGATAGGCAAGATAAAAGGTGGGTGCCTCTGTTAAATGCGCCAATCGAGGACCAACTTTCTGGCAGTAATCTGGCCATCTTGTCATTGGCTCGGCCTACAACCCTTGCTTTCTCAAAGGCGAACATGTGATTCCTCTGCTCTACGTGGTCATAGAACGCGGACAGCTTATCCTTGCGGTTAATTGCCTGTTGATATTTGGGCAATTTTTTGTCAAGGCGTCTGTCCGTTTCACCAACATACGAGCATCAGGCATAGCTATAACACGCGTCTTGCGGTCAAACACACTTATCGAAACTTCAGCTTAAAAACAACTTGGTCGCGGGAATTGCCCCTTATTCCTCTTCCGGAGATGATGAAAGCAATATCATACCTGCACCTCGAGTATATGCGCACATAAAGAACATATATGCACACGCCGGTAATGCAGTTGTAAATTGCGCTAAATTCTCAGAACCAAAGGCTAGGGTTAAGGCGCCGATGAGCGTCAAATGTAGGGTTACTGGGCAAGCAGAAGCAGACCTGTTTGATGGGATAAGAATTTAATCGCCCGACATTTCGAAATCTGTCCCAGATTCATCATCAGAGACAACAGCAAAAGCAGGTAATTCATAGACGGTGAGATGCAGTATTTCTAGGATATAATGACTATGGTACTGCCTACCTATGACAATAACCGGCTCCACCTATCGAAGACAGTTGCCCGTTCGTGCTCTAATTGCTTAATGGCCTACGTGTGGGTCGCGCCCGGCTGAACTTTTATCACACGCGCTGGACTTTGGCGTGATGATTGCTCAACCATCTGGCTCTCTGGCACAGACCTAAGACAATTATGCAATACTGAATGCTAAGACATAGAGTGTACATTAAAAAAGTTATGCAAATAAATAAAAAGTAAATAAACATTTCGGCCCTATCAAAACGGTTTGTTCGAAATTGAAAATGTGCAGCAGAAAAAACAGCATTTTAGTGGAGAAATGCAATTGTAAGCAAGAGATTGCGCGAATCCGGTTGAACGCTGATTTATGCGAATGGGTTTTTTCATCGTGACTAGTAAAATGGAAACAAATGTGTGCTAATCAACGTTTCGAAGCTTAAAAATAATGGAAAAATTATTTCAGCATAAAAAGCCCGCATTTGTCTGTCGCGAACAGAACCCGATTTACAGAAGCAGACTCCGAAAACAAACTGCAAAAAATGATGGGAAGGAATTTCTTTGAGTTGCTCTGCCATCGGACTTCCTGGCGCTGGCATGGCTATGCATGACTGAATTATGGTGGCTATTAACCCAGAAATGTCATTCCGGCCCCACCTATGTCTCTTGGCACAGTTAATTAGAAGGAAAAGTAATGTGCGACTGCGAGTTTTCTAAGCGTTTTATAAGGATCAACGGGAGGCAGAAAATTTATTTGCATTTTTTTCACTTCTCTTTCTTTCCCACCAATATGTATAGGTATAAGCTGACTTCGAGGTTCAACAAGTTCAACTCCAATGCTTTTTGTCTGCAGCGTGGAGATAAAGCTTACTACTTCGGAGATTCTTGAACCATTCGAGCTCGCCAATGAACTTTGCCAATTGCGTCATGTGTGGGTCGTAGGCGGCTCGTTAACATTTTGTGCCTGTAGCGCTTCGGTCTTCGTGCCTTTGAATTTCCGCCTAAGGCTACAAGTCTTTGCCTTCTGGCAATACTCGACAGGTCTCCCGTGACCCGCCCGTCGCAGTTATTCCTTATTAACTGCCTACGTTTGTATAAGTGATATCAATTAATCAAATCGTCAAGAGCAATCAATGTTTAGTCGCTTAAAACTGTACAAATAGAGAGGTAAAACTTAATAATAACGGTGAATAACCATGGAAAATAATGCGTTATGGTCACAATGAAATCAGAAGCGACTGTTTACGTTGGACATTACTTAGGTGGGACCATGACTCCTACTGGTTTCATGTGACGCATACTCCTGCCATGTAAGGTCACCGTTGTGGTAATAGTGAATCACCTATCCTACTTGTACTCATATATGCAGTCTTTTCTGTTGTAATCATCTGCTATTCATCGTAGTAAACACTTAAGTTCAGTTAAACTACGCTGCCTTATTCAGTTAAAATTTTGTATTTGTTTTCATTCACCGATCTCAACCGAGGGTGTTATCAATTACGCACTACTTGGCTAACGGACCTTGAACACAGCGTCCTAACAGCACTCATAGGTAACTGAAAACGAATTATAGCTTAAGATATGTGTCATGTTTTCTTATAATTACTTTGTTTTGCTCAATTTCAGTCCTTATTAAAGTACATACTACGCCTTCCATTAACCTTTTAAGCAACTGCTCAGCTATAATTAAATAGTGTTGGGGCTGATATTGTTATGCAATCACTAGTTAAAATGGAATTTAGAAATTTATTATGAAATCTCTTAGTCGCTTTGTATTGGACGAATAAATTTGGAAATAACTCAAGGGTTAAACAGAAAATTCTGCTTCTTCACCTTAATCTTCCTTTGGCAGTTCAGAAGCATAATTTGTTAAGGAGTTTACCCTGCTAAGCTGCTAAGAAAGTTGTGCTTTGCGGTTTTTATGATATTTCTTTTGAATCTGCTTATGCTTACAACTTTTATTATTGCGAATTTGCTGTTGCCACGCTTTCAATTTTTGTGAAAGGCCAAATCTTGCTCTCAAAATGATTTGTTTGAGGTATGGAAAATAATTAATACAACAAAAAATGCGCAATCATATCATTATTTGATTGTTTACTTCATCAATATGTGCGATGCATTACGCCCCATAACCGTGAGAGCCGTCGAACAACATTCTAAACAATCATTCCGTCAAAATAAGCATTTTTTGTTGTCGCGTATTTCTGCTACTGCTAAGTCCGTCTTCCTTGGTTTTTTTCTTCGTCTGGATAACTTAAGCAAATTGTATACTTCCGTGGTAGCTCAGGTCTATCAGAAGTGTTCGATTATGCGGAAGGAGAGCTGCAGGACGTCGATAGGCACGATACTCACATCCAAATGTAACGTAAATAAGTATATAGACTGCGATTTGAAGGTTCTTTCGCTTGTAATCTATAATAATTCACAAAGATTAAGCTGAGCTACCTAACCTTCAATATTTCAGTAGGATTATAAGGTGCCAGATGCATGCCCTAGAAAATGTGTCGGTAAATCACGCCCAGGTCCTACCGTCTTGCACAATAATGGAGTACTCACTGAGCTACTTCCGGAGTTCCTTCCGTTGAGGAATTTTTGAATAACGTTTCACTTTAGGGCACGAGATGCTTATAAACGGTAGAGAAAGAGGTCCATAATTTTGGGAAGCAAATTGGTCCTTCTAGTCAAATATTAATGTTTTGTCACTGCTTAAAGCATTCGCAGTGATTTGAAAGTCGCACTACAAGCCTGACAGGAAGAGCCAATGCCTCAAACTTATATCCGTATGAGCAGTATTTTACAGAAAAGTGTGACTTTGATTCTTGATGATCACCACTTGGACGATTTGCCATTTGCAGCACCCATTCCTGTAGCAACAGAATTAATTTTGATAATTCAGAAATAAAGTGTAGCTTATTGTGAAAACCGCAGACTCCAGGTTCAATAAAATCGATTGCCCTGGCAAAAAGGCAAATTTCATGCTCAGGGTTGTCCTTACAAGTAATAGGTACAAGTAAAGGTCTTAGAGTAGTTGTCTGTTAATGACCTCAAAAGTACGGCACAATGGAAGCTATACCAATACCAAGGATCCAGTAGACCACTTGCTCATCAAAAAGAAAAAAGAAAAATCAGAGAATATAGTGAGGTGAATTCCTTTGGTTCCTATATATTGATCGAAAGATTGTAACTGGTTCAAATGTAACCTCAATCTAGCTATTTCGAATTAAGCAAAATTATTTACGATAAGTTAAAATTCGATGGGTTTTAAGTTAATAATTGATAGTTGATTAATTCCTCATCATTTCATTGCCTATATGATTAAAAGATCGACCATCCAACTAAAGACGGAGTTACTCATTTATTCATCAGAAATGGACAAATTACATACTCCAATACGAAATAACTAGACTGACCCAGTTTTTTATTGAGTCTTCAGCTGAATAATCGATAGGTTTTTTGGAAAGTCTACTTTAATGTCACGCGACAGCTTTCCCGTCACCAGCAACAACAATTAATGAGGCATTATATCCTACAGAAATGGTTTTATTTGTTTATCCTTATTTCTTTCTTGTTTTCAGTGGATGAAATAACTATCGCATAACGACAGATTATTTAATACACCGAGGGGGGTTAAACAGCTGTGACTGCTACTGACAGGGGGTTCGTGGAAACATACGACATGTCGGCGTAATAAAGCTCTCGTTTCAATGGTTATGTCTCCTTCTTCGTTTTGAGAAGGAGAAAAATACATCCTTGGAGAAACCCACAGAAAAGGGTGCTAAAAGCACAAGTTCCGCAGTATTCCTGGGTCGTAGTGACCACGTGACCAACTGCGTACTAAAATTATCAACTCTCATGATCATCGCTTGGTGTCGATATTTGTGCGATGACAGCCTGACAGCCGCGTCTGATTCATTTACTGCCGCGATTTCTTCATCCGTGATAGATATCAGCGTGATAATTACGCAATAATTAAGCTTGCTGTCATTGGCATTGTTGATGGCCCTCCCTCTAGGTGTGACTGATTCTCCTGCTCAGGCTTAGTCTCAGTGCCGGTTATGGGAACGGAAAATCATCGCACCCGCTAACGGGCTGCGGGCCTGAGAACAGTGTATTGAAGAGATCATAAACTTCTCTTTCCGAAGATCGCACCCTGTCCTTCTGAAGTGCTTCATGGTTATCGGCAAAGATGACTTTGTCCACAATAAATATCTTTTTCATACGTATATATCTTCCCTCAGTTTAAGCTTTTCATCATCCTATAAATAGGTACAGACAGCATTCTTAAACGTCAACTCAGCCAGCAAATAGGCTGCCCACCAAGACAGTTGACCAACCTTCTTTGTAATCCTCGGTGCAAGGAACCCCTTGCATTATTAGAAATGGTTTTCCTAAAATAGTTCCCCAATACCCTGGGTGCGGAGGCCGTCTGCTTTGACTCATTCGATTTGCAGTCTCGTTCTCCTAAATGCATGCTGCATGCTGCATTCTTCATCGAGCCATCGAGTTCTCTATTTGTTTAAAATAATGACAATAAAGCAGAAATGACGTATTTAAATTACATAAACAGTAGATTGTCCATCCAATGAAATATCAACCAAAATTCTTATGGGGGTTCGCGATTCAAAAATCTTGTTTAAATAGAAACTGACTTTCAAGTTAACCATGGGAATACTTACAGAACTTATAATTGTAATAGTAAGTCTTATGCAGTCTAATCTCCTGAAATTTCAGTCACAAAAGGCCTTTGGTTTTCGAGTGAGCTTTTTTCCCTTTCAGCTGGAAAAATAATACTCTAAAGGATGACCCCTTATATCTATGCATTCTTATTGATGAATTTTCATGCCCTTATACGCTCAATTATATTTTATAGAAAACATGCAAAACAGTATTTGTGTACCAGGTTTCGGAAAATTGCATCTTTAGATTCATGAAGGAGCAACCAACTATCAGGTTGAAGTCAACCAGGTTATAATTGCAGAGAGGATGGACGAACGACGGGCAGGTTAATTGATATAGTCTAACCACTAGGTAATTTATTCCGGTTTGATTCAATCAACTATAACCCTGAATTAAGCCACCGATTCTGAGCTTGTTTGCTGCGGGAAGTCAGTATATTGGTGTTCGTCTTTTCCTGTTTGAATAAATATTTGACTTGCACCGACAACGAATGAGAGGTAACGAGACATAGATGAACTTGGATTTGATACAGTGCTTACGTCCTATCTGCTTGGACCTGTCTGTTAAATATCTGCAGTGTGATCGACCGTAGGTTTGCGTAATGCCAGCCCCATCAGGGGTTCACAGGTATAAGTGGCTAAGATAAAGCAGTGCAATTATCCCGCATGCATCGCTATAGTGTGCGTTTTCTGTGATGTTAATGTTTTCATCGATCGCATAACAGAACGTATTTGGGCAGTGCCTTTCTAGCGGCCGGCCATTAATGCTGATCCCCCTCTCAATGCTCGCTGCGTGAACGTCATGCGTCTTCGCAGGCGGCTGCTTCCACTCTTTGACCTGAAGACCACTTGACCGGTATTCAGTCGCAGGCATACGTGTGCACACACGTACGTGCACGCGTGCCCAACTAGTCCCGGCTTCCCGAGGGCCACTTAACACGCCACCTCTTTGGCCAACGCAGAAGAGAGCTTTTGCAGGCA
>UYRU01043723.1:8971-20036 GCA_900617775.1 Dibothriocephalus latus | reverse complement strand
GAATTTTTCCTACGCATCCCTCAATATACTGATACTGATACTGATACTGATATAAACTGGGAGCAATTAATCTTCTCAGGGCTAACACACCAACCTTTAAGACGTTTACCTGGCCAGTATGTGCATCATACGGTGTCTCTTTCTCTACGAGACCATAAATGGGTTCTTAGCATGTTTTGGCTGAATACCAAAATGTACGCGTTCCACAGTCGCTCCTTCTTTCGAGTAGGTTGGAACAATAAATATTCGCACAATTCGCAGACCAATACCGTCACTACACTATAACGTTTAAAGTTTTCATTTTTGGCTGCTTTTTTTCCAAAAATTACAACATGAAGAAGGACTGAACATAAAAGTTTCGGAAATCGTATGATTTAAAATCCTTTAAAATAAAAGGGATATCTACAATTCTTTTGCGATTTTTTTGATTTCGATTCAGGACTGTTCTCTTTTACATTGCAACATGCGAAAAGACTCATAAATAAGTTACCGACATATTTTGTTGCAATTTTAAGTTTAAAATAAAAAAGGAAAAGGCATTAGTAAAAACACAATTCTTATCTTAACTCGGCATGATCACATACTGTCTTTCAACCGCTTTCTAAAATTACAATTTGCATGGATTTCTACCTAAACTGCGCAATTATTTCACTTTTCTGTCTCCTTAAAGTATTAACTCGTATTCAACATAAGGTACACAGGATAGGCATTTATTTTCACCGTGATATAGTAATAAACCATTTAAAATTAAAAATTAAAAAAACAGATGGATGCCGTGACGTTTTGAAATAAAATTTTCGTTCATCAATTCCGTTAAAGCCCTAAATTCAGCGAAATCCTTACAGTTTTAGATGTTGCTATGAGCAGGGACAAGTTTACATTAAAGAACTTTACATTTCATGCTTTGTGGTTTGCATTAACAAGCATATAATTAGTTAATAAATGTGTAATCCCCATGAAAATGTCGATAAGGCACCTTTCAGGAATTATAAAAAATCCCATCATTTATAAATCAAACTTGGAAAAGACAATTTCCAAAATAGAGATTTTAACATCTGCATTTTCGTAAATATTTAAGATATTGGTTCAGGCAAGCATAACGCAGAAGATGCCTGGCAAAAGTGGACTTGACACCGTGTAGACCTTCGCGTGTACGAGTATATTGGTTTAACCAATTTGAATTAATTGCGTCCATGTGAACGCTTAGCAAAAACATCAATAACTCACTTCCGATATTTGCCGCGTCGCTCATTTTGGCGTTAAGTGTAAGCCTAAATTTACATTTTGTTAACAAAGGCAGTTCCTGCACAGCTAACAATACAGAGGTTGTGGGCTGTTAGGATTTAAAAATTAAGACCGCCAATTTTTCCGCCAAATTCCAGATTTGCTGCCCATTTAGCAATATTGAAAAGCAAAGTGGAATGATGCTGGAAAAGTTTCGACATAAAATGCATTTCGAAGACCTGTATATTAACCCATGGCACTTATTACCCCTGTTGTCTTTTTCAGCAATTGTCATATTGTAAATCTGTGGCCTCTATGTAGCTGCTTGCTAGGTGTCTACAATGAATCGTCATCTCGCTCCGTGAAGGAACTTTGGAAGAAAAGTACGCCATCTTAAAAGTGTACATTTAAAGAAAGGGGATAGTTCGGTTTTAGAAAAAAATTCTAATTTTCAGCATTTTGCGACTGAAATGTGTATTTATAATACATTGTATTCGTCAATTTGTTTATGTTATAAGTATTAACCTTTGCATTATTCAGAAAATGCATAAATATAGGACTCTGAAGTGCAGGCTTTAGTTCACCCAACTATTGACTGAATATATTTGACTTCCTGTGCTTGCAAAGGTTATCACAAAATGTTGTTATCGTTGCCCAAAGAGTAGCGTTTTTTAAATTTATTTCCTAAGCAAGCACTGTTGGCGTAACTGATTTTATAATTTTTGCAACCTTAGAGTTACATTTAATACTTGTCCCTAATTTGTACACTTTAAGACGTAAAACTTAGGAAGTTCTGTACAAAAGCCAAACACAATTCGTTAAAAGTAATAGAATCCGGATAAATCTGTATCCCATTTCTTTAGGACACACATATTTACTGCGAATATTGTCTAGATCGTAAGCGGTTCGAGGATTTGCCAGTTAGTCGTAGTACTGCGTAGTAATGCAGAAACAGTTAATGATACTGTTAGGTCATATACAAAAATTACCCTAGGCCTAAACAAAAAGAGCTAAAAGATTTCAACCTTGCTGACTACATCTGAGAATGAGTAAATGACATATATCCAAAAAGTACCGAAAAATGTGCATTTTTATGTGCTTTTAAAGAAAGATAGACATTCAATTTGACGTTAACGGTAAGGCAATTCGAATCCAGCATATCTAGAGCCACGTACAGGATTCTAATGATAATATTTTAGATAACATACAAAAGCAAAGTTCAGAAAGGCCACAAATTCTGCTAAAATTCCAGAAAAGGATCTGCAAACTTCCGATTTTGTATGATTTAGATGAAGCATTACCGCATTAGTAAAATGCGACTCCTCAATGTGTCGAATACTGTAGTCTTAAATGCTATAATAATTGTTGTATGAATGTTCTCAATGGCACTTTCCGAAACTTTCAGTGAAAATTGGTCTTCTGTTTAAATATTGAAAACAATATGGTGTCCCTGCGGACCGTAACAAATGCCATTGTTTAAATCATGAAATAAAAGACAAGGTTACCCTTATCTAAGACAGCGTTTAATTGATCAGTAATTGCCAACTGAACATTGCCGAAAACTTCATTGATTTGGTTACGATTTGTCTACAGTACAGTCGCCATTTCACGCAAAATGTGAACCTCTGGGAAAAACTAATGATTAATCGCAAACCGGCATAACGTATGTTTATCTTATATTCTATTGTACAGCCTAATCTCAAGTGATTTTATCCACGCAAGATTGCCAGCTTTAAAAAAAACTCCTTTCTGACCGCTTGCAAAAGTATATTCTGTAAGAAATGGGTACTTACATAGTATGCATTTAAATCACTTCATATATTTTATGTAAAAGTCCAAAAAATTATTCTTTCTTGTCTCCGTTTGGAAGAAAATTACGCCCTCATCAAATTGTACAGCTAAAGAAAGGATACAGTTCGGTTAAGGAAAAAATGCCAACTATCAGATATTTTACGATTGAAATGTGCATTTATAATACACCGTGTTCGTCACTTTGTTAATATTCTAAATTTTCCAAATTTTATTTCCAAATTTTATTTCAAATTTTTATGAGACATATGCGGCATTTTTGTTATAGCCTGGAGAAATGTGTGGTTTTTCTTAAGGAGGATGCACACAACATACAGTTTGGAAAACTCGTCTTCAAGTTTAACCGTTGGTAGGTTTTGAAATTATTCCACAATATATAAACTCTTTTAAAATCAAAAAATATCCCTTCTTTTAATAAAAAATTTAATGAAGGCGTTATTAGCTACCAAACGTACACAAAAAGAGTAATTTTGTTAATATTTTCTTTGAAAGATATTTTTACTTATAACGGCAGTAAAAACCAGCAACTACCCATAATTACCATAATCATAAGTAACCATAAGTACCAAATATATACCCAGCTTTACAGAAGTAACTGTTTGTTAGTGGTCAGAAAGAAGTTCCTTCAAAAGTCGGCATTCTGACATGACTGAAATAACTTGAACTGAGGCAATAAGATAATTGGTATTACTTAATGTCAGTTTGCGAGTGATTATCAGTCTTTCACAAATGTCGGCATTTTGTATGATATACCGACGGTACTGTATATGTGCGCAAGGAACTACGATTGAGGAGGATTTTGGGAAATGCTTAAGTAGCACCTTGAGGAACGTTGATGTTTGCTTGCTGGTAGTGTGTCAATCTATAAACTTATTACACATGACACAACAATATTCTGCAAGTGAGGTTAATGTTTTGTATGTGCAGTTATACGAATTATCTTCCATTACCAAACAGAACCGTTCAAATGTGAGCTTCACAAGATAACATTTTATGCTTTAGCTCCCGGCTTAGACGCTCAGTCATCATAAAAGACAGTAGGCACCAGTCGTTGTTACGCTTAGGTGGCTGTCGAAGAGGCTGGACTCAAAAGCCGAATGATGGTATTCTACGACCAAATTAATTTGACCTCAGTAACGTACTTATCCAATATAAACATTTTAGGGTATTGAGGAGAGTAGATTGCTTGATTCACCGCCCGCCTTTCTAATCGGAAAATTTCACAGCAGTAAGTGTCCCCATCAGAAGGCCTGCTTCCAGTTTAATTAGTGGGCTATAACCGAAAACCGCGTGTGTGGCAGGTGAGAGTTTACTTCTATAACTTAAACATTAAACTGAATTGGTAAGACATAAACTAGATGGGCTTCCTTTCAAGGACGAAACTTATTAATATACTGAATATTTTTTATGTTGAAATGCCTTAAAGTTGAAGAAGATTAAACGTTTGGTTTGCGCAGTACCTGTTAAACAGAAAACGGCTGAACTCCAGTATTCCTTAAATATTCATAACGGTTATCTTCAGGAAACATTCCAAAATTTAGGAACACTTCTAGTTGACCATATGTGAAAATAGACAAGTATGCATTCTCACACACTAACCAGCATGGTTATGAGACACTGTGGACAAATTTATTTTTTCGTGTGTAACATATTTTTTGTCCTACTACTTTTAATTTTGGCCTTTTTGGCCACTAGTGATTTGCCATGATGTAACATGGCATATGGTGTCACCATTGTTTAAACAGACGTGCAATTACTTTTCTGTAGCACTTTAAAGTATTACTGGCGTATCGTCCATACATAAATGCTCAGCACGACATCTAATTCGACATGTTGAATTGAAAATTAAGATGACTTTACCAAACAGTTGTCTAGAGGTCTTCTGTACCTGCAAATAAGACTTGCCCTTGACAGTAGCTCTGGTCAATAAAGGAGCCAAAACTTTTATATAGATGCTAGTTTTACATTTTAAACTATTTGCCCTCAACAAGCGCACAAGTTATTTGACCTTTTGCACTTCTTGCTTATCAAAAACACCCAAAGAATTATATGCGCACCCATGTATTGGACTTTATTGCTGAAGCTAATCCTATATTAAGCCATAACGCTGCATTCAAATTTTGTCCAAAAATTTCACTTGCTTTGGAAAATTAGTTGAAAAACACTAGTTTTCGCCACCTACATAGAAACTAAACCAATATTGAGTAGAACAGGCAAAGCAGCAATAAATCAACCTGGAGGTTAGACCAGCCACATATATTTTCATGAAAACGATCGCCAGCTAGCGTTCGTCGGTAGTTAGATGAAAATATCCTACGAAGCTTGCAATCATAGCATTACTTCAACGATACTCTTTGCGATCACAGAGCTATATTATTAAATAAATAGGAATAAAAGTTAAGAATATAATTATTGTTCAATGCAAAACTTGTCACAAGGGCACGCATACGATTAGAAAGGCAGAAGATCCTAATTATACTGTTGGTGTTTTTCAATTAGAATAAGTATTACAATAATAAGTTTATATTGAAACTTACTTTTGAAAATGAAAGTTTGAAAAATGGGCGAATTTCTTAAAGTTCGAATGGTGAAGATGAATGCATTCCAGGGAAGTGATATCCCATGTGGATGGCACTGCCATAGAAATTTCATTTCCCATGTTATGGTAACACATTAAATGTCACGATTATCAGAAATCCTTTGCCACTCTGCCCCCTTCCTTTGCTCGGTAAACCTGTATTAACTATGAATGTCACCACCTATAAATACTGAGGCGAAATAACCATTTTTCCTCTGATGGTAAAAGTTCGTCTCCTTTTGAACCACCAGGTTAATAAAACAATGGTTCTCGAGGTCGCCTTTTATTCTCATCGGCATATAGGATCTAGATGATCAGATCCAGTAAGGTGCTGGGTGAGTGCTTCACCTATTATTCCCTGTTCGCAAACGGGTTTGCTTTCTGGGATTTCGAAGCCATGCTGTTCTGACAGCTCCAAACTCCCTTCGACAGTCTCTTTCAGCATATATTTCAGATAACTATGTGATTGCCTTCGAGAGCGCTGCGTTGGGCCCCAAGACAAACAAAACAAATAGTTCCCCTAACCCGATCATGCAGCACCCAAAGTCACACTGATCTGGAACCTACTTCTTTGTTCAAAATGCTTTTAAAAATTGGCTACCCTCAATAGTTTGTACGCTAATGCCAAAGGCAACAGGAATCAAAGGAAAAGGCAAAGAATTGTTTTTTTTTTCTAATCAAGTGCTTAAACCAAAACAGTGGTGAACAGTCCTCTACAGTATAAATGCATCCGAACTCGCTAAAATACTCCTGAGGAGGCACCAAGTAACTGTGAATTACAAATCGATGACTAGACTACGCACCCAAAATTTGTATCCTAAGGGCAGGGTTGGCTATTAGGATAAAAAGACGTCCCGTTTGGATTCCATATGCCACCTCCAATGCTATATATTGTGGTCAAACCGGAAAATCAGCCTGTCCTCACGTAGACGATCATTAACTTGTTACAAGTTTTTAGGCGTATACCGGCAAATAAACAGAAATTATCTTGAGATAAAACATGCATTTTGGCACCTGACCATGCAAGAAATAACAGAAACTTCTTTAGTCCATCTGGTTGGATGACTCATGCATCAATCGACACATTACATTGGAAGACATTTACACAAATTCCTAAGAAATAAAGAAAAAGGCGATAACAAATCAGGACGGGGTTTAAATCTCCTATACTAACTGTACGCCTAGTAAACCTTTGCGAATAAATGTTTGTCGGATTTACCAAAGAACTCATTTCCTTCAAATTTTATTCTTTGTGATGTCCGTCTTCCAAAGTAGGGGTATACCATAGATGCGAGGCATGTAATCGAAAATCCAATTTTTTCATTGGCAAAGGAAGCTTATTTTACCTTTTCTATTTAGTTTTGTTCCTCAGGTTGTTTTCAAACGTGGCGTAAATGCGTAAAAATAATTCAATCTTAAAAATACCTATGTTGCGTTTTTGTCAGAAATTGGTCGTCATAGAGTATCAGCTTCTTTTTTGAGCGATATTTATGATATTTTTACGCCGTATATGCTTTCTATGCTGGCTACCGTACGAGTGTGTGACTTTGAGGAACTGTCGTCCTTTCCTGACAGAGCAGATACAGTGATACGAGTATAGTCTCAAGCTAAGGGGTGTCCGTTACCCAGGCTTTGCTTGGCTACGGGGAGCGGGTGCTTCTTCTCCTTTTACGCTAACTACGGGGATATGTGCGAATGCAAGCAAATTCACCAGACTAACCACAATATACTGCAATGCAAGTATCACAGGGCATTGTAGATGACTTCTCTATTCTACAAATCTTGTTTTGTGATGTAGTCGTCAGTTTATGCACCCCTTGCATTTGGTGTTTATTTGGGTGTGTCTCAATGAATTCAGACACTATTTGCATAAGGGAAGATTGGAAAAGAAGATTTGACAACCATGTGAATTCGGTATTTCATAATCAGTTCACAGGGTGTGTAAGTGTCTCATCGGTTATTAGCACTCAGCTTTTCTACGTAACCGACATGAAGAGATCGAAGGTTACTGGTGAGTGGGACAAGAATAGGGAGTGAAGTAGGCTTTGCCAGTTGGTTGGCTTGGCAGCTTGCCTGTTACGTCCTATTTCCTTTTCTTTTAACTCTTATTGTCTCATGCACTGGCGTACAGAATTGCGAAGATATCGATGTTCAGAAAGCCTTGGATTGAGGATGTAGCTCCGACATGCGGAAACAAAGTCATTCCTCAAGTCATGTTTGTGTAGTTCCAATATTTCAAAAACTAACACGCCTTCATTGTCAGTGGATTTTGCACCGCGCTTCACAGCATTTATGTAGGCAGGGGGGTGGTGGTCACGTTAGCGTGGTCTTGGCAGCAATTATCATCTTTTTTGTTGCTGTGATGGCATAGAAGAGTGTGGTGTCAGCTGTGTTCGCGCATCCTGTCAAACCTCGTGTCAGAGTTCTGGCAACAACCACCTGCATCTGCATTCCCACTCGCCGTCAAACCTGGGTGGACTGTCTTATTCCCATCTTCTAACAACACTTGTGTTTTATTTTCTGTGCAGCGTTTCCTGTGACCGTCTACGCCTTCGGCCGCTTCCGGATTTCGCCATATAAACACGCATGTGCCCATCCAGTGCTTCACCCAGTCATGCAGTAGGCGGGATCTGGGCAACAATCCGTTCTTCTCTTAAGTGAGCTACGACCAGAGAGCTTGGTGGACTGCACGAGGCAAACAAAAGGAAGAAAACAAAGGGGTCTTCACTATATGCCAGACTTCGGGTTTTCTCCTATTCATGTGTCATTTCCTTAGTCCAAGATTTCGGCATTATGGAAGGTGAACCTGTTCACTGCGTTTGCTTCGCGTAAAACTACTAGGCACATGGAACAATACAACAAGGAAAAGACTCTTGCACCCGTATCTATAGTCTTTTTTGTCGCTTGTCCTAATACAAAGACCTAACATATGGTCTTCATCGTCTCATCTCATCGCAGAAAGGCTGTGTTTACTGCGATCTCCAATAGAGGAGAATGTTGGCCTCAAAATTGTTTATAGAGGCGCCTGCAAGGCTTGCATTTTCCGTACTTGAACTAAATAATTTAATCTCGAAGTTTTCTTCCAAACTAGAGGTTCCTCACCACGGATGGAGGCGCGAAGATCAGTTCAGCTGCTTTCTTCCCCGAATAACTCAAATTGATACAAATAATGACAGACAAGCTTAGGCTGCCACTGAAGTTGCTACTTGTCTAACCCGTTCCCCCTATCCTCAATCCCTTATAAAACCGGCAGTCGAACCAGCCAGCCAACTGCGGGAAAGTCAATACGAAAAAGTCAAAAATCTCGCTCAACTCCTGTATTAAGCTTTACTTGAGATGTGCGGGCAACTCAAACATAAGCCAGTCAGATAGCCGCCACCTAGACGAAATTGCAGAAACCTTTCTTCAAAAACTAGAAGCGTTCTTTTTGTAGATTACTGGCTAAAATTTTGGACTTTTTCTTGTTATCTTTGTCGTGATCAGTGGTCCTAGAAGTCCAGGGTGTCTTTAATCTCTTTCCTCGGACATCCACGTCGTAATCTCGAATACGCCACATTATACCTCGCTAGATAGATGTTTCGACATATGTTATCCATTTGTAAAAACTCAGTTGTCTTGGTGAGATTCTAGATGGATTTTTTCCGCAAAAAGCTACCCTACGGTTAAAAACGCTACCCGGGTTTACGAGGGTAACTAAGTCCAAATGCGAAAAAAATTAAACATTCGGTTTAAATGTCTCATAGCACAAACGGTTAGAGTGTTGGCTGTACATGTGCTTGGCCTTTGTGTTGTGGATTCCATTCCCACAAAGTTTACGATGTTTGTACAGCTGGGCATTCGAATAAAGATGAAGTCAAAAAAATATCCCTAAATTAGCTGTCTGACCTTTTAAAGAGTTAACCCTATAGTCTATTTTTAGACTTCAAGCACATGGAATAGATATTTTATGGACACAAACTGTACACACGTATGGGGCTGCATTTACATTTCAAGCAATCCAAGAGTCCGACTTCAATATTTTAGTTAATCACAGGTTCTTCCTTTCATCCTGTTCACAAACAAATGAGGCAATTCTTTTTCGGTGGTCGATAAATGTTGACGTTCCTCCCACTTATCCAAGCGCTTATTCTCTGATCCTACTACCGTCCTACGTGGCTATTTGCACCTCCACGAGAACTTGCGGTAAATCACCGCATCACACATGCACACCCCGTTACCGCCGAACATAGGTGTCTTTCCGGTGGTCATGACTCTGCCATGACACATTGAGCCCAGGCGGGGGAAGGGGGGAGCGGAGAGTACGGAGAGATGCAGCATAAGTCTACTATCATCATAATCTAATCTACGCGGCTGTCGCCGCACTTGATTCCAGCCTGGCGGGAGGTATGCAGGAGATAGCATCGAAACTGCCATCATTTTATGATAAGTGTACATTCAGAACGAAAAGAAGAGGCATCTTTGTTGTATTAGTTGTACCGAGACACGGCAATTCTAAGGATTAGATCGAAAGCTTTGTTTCTGTGTACAGTTATCTTATTACATTAAATATCTTCCAGAAGAGTGATTGTAGGAAGTAGGGTCCCTCTCCGACACCCACTCCCCAGTAACGGTTAATTTGAAAAAAGGATAATTTCGCTTCCGATTGCACTCCTGTTGGTATCTGCTCATTTTTTCATAAAGGGATCAAAAGGAATGTTTGCCGCCTTGACTCTGTTCAGCTATGCATACTATTTTTCAGGTTTAATCGCAAAAGCATTTTCTAATCCTCAAGATGTAAATGAACCTACCGCATCGGGGAATATGTCCTTTCTTCGCGTGCACTTTTAAGTACCCAAGGGAAGAGTACTCCGTCCACCACAAAAGACTTACAAACGGGTAGGCTTATCTCATCAGCCTATTATTTGCTCGATGCCACTTTCGTTTTTTGTCCGACTGCGACTCACATTATTGCCTTTAATTTAGGCACCACCGACTGGAATTTCCTCTTTTATAGTTCGGTAAGCCGCAAGAATCCATGTTCGCTAACCAACTGTGAAAAAGTGTTACCAAATATAAAATAAGAAGATTAAAAATAAGAAGCTGGCGAAAAATGAGCCGGAAGACCTATTTTGGTGATGTTTTGCTATGCTTCGCAACGCAGTTTATATGTTAATATGAATGCAGAAAAGACATTACAGTCGTCAGCTAAATGACCGGCTAACAACTCTTTAACGCTCAAACGTTGCTCCATGGATGTAGCACAGAATGCTCTCCGTTTTTCCAGCACGGCGATGCCGGTAAATCATGTAGTCTAGGCAACGTCTCTTGGGATGGGAGTGAACGTCATATCGGCTGTACCATCCTGCCTGGTGGTGCGCCTATCCAGGCTATCTAAATTTTCTAATTTTTTTTTGTCCGCTATAACTAGGAAATATTACTCTGCTTTATATATATCTTTTGCGAACTTTAAAACTG
>UYRU01043721.1:5510-16679 GCA_900617775.1 Dibothriocephalus latus | reverse complement strand
ACACCGCTCCCGTAAGACACAATGATGGGGCTAGCGATATCTACGTACCTTTGCGTATGCTGCTGTTGCCCATAGTCATTTATTTCGGTTTAACCGAGAAGTCCTTAGCGCCAGAATCCTGAACGTTTATTCTGCACCAAACAAGAGCTTACCGAGGATGCATTAAAATGCATTCATATTTTGTCTGATTTGAGACTGGTGGTTGATACGCTTTTTGTTCACTCAATCGCAACTGAGCATGCTGATCAGAAACCCACATCGCACGGTTAGCATACGAGCATGAAATATGACAGGCGAAAAGCGCCCTGGGCTTATTTGTAGTTCAGGACTTCGATTCCGATTTGCAAAAAAGTGTGCTGGTTCTGTGAGCTGTTTGGTTTCCCTTATCAGCTTAAACATGAATGTTCCAATTTGCTTGATATGTAAGACTATGTCAAGTGTCCATGGCATAACCCTAACTTTTTCAGGTTCGCCGAATCACTGTAAGCATTTGGCTGTCATGGCTTCTGAATGAGGTTGCCGTTTTTAGTATGTTTTACAGAACTCCTTACTCGAAGATACTTAGTAAATATGGACGAATTAAGACGAAACTTGGAAGTGGACTTAACAGTTCGATCGTCGCAAACAACGATGTCCTCCATTTGTCCCACCGTATCGCGGTCATCTCTGATGATGGGCCTAAGCCATAATCCGAAAAGTAAGGCAAATAAACGTTTCGTTCCAGCGTTCGCATGTTCTACTTCTGAACTACTACCTGGAACTCGCCTATTCGTTTCTATCAGTATGGTAAGCCCAGGATGCTTGTCTGCACGTAAATTAGTTTATAACGATAGCCTATTACTACCACTACTACTACAGCATCTGCCACGCTATCTTTCCCCTCAACCAGCTGGCCCTGGTGGCAATACACAGACCGGACTAGTGGAGGCCGAAAATGGCAAACAACCCGCCTACGCGTACCACAAGTGACCTGTCCCGCACAATGTGCCATATTTTCATACAATTTGTGGTTCAAATTTCACGTACACGGTTGTGTCCTAAATGTCACATTAAGAGAAAGCTAATGAGACCGACTTCCAGGCCTGGGTCCAGTCACTCCACATACACACTCTTTAATTTCGACGCCGACCGAGTTACACAGTCAGGAGGCAACCGTTTAAGCTACGACTTCTAACGCATCCGATTTACTATAGGGCGGGGAGCACTGACATTTTGTGGGGAGGGGTTCCCCTGTGTCGATCTCAGTCTGTCATCCCTTCTTCATGCACCAGTCGAATAATACAGTCGAATCGGACCTAGACTCAGCAGCCTGGCTGTGGTTTCGCTTGCATGGACTACTACGAAGATGTATTTTTTAACAGATTTATCGGTAAGGCTGGCATAATGCCATCACTGACCCCTTGTGCATAATTACCTACTTATTTCTTAATAGTAAGCATGCTTTGTTTTGCTAATTAATACTTTATTCACTGCAGAGGTTGGACATAGTCCAGTGCATATTCCACTGCACCCATATAAACCTAGATATAAATTATTTGATTTTATGGTTCTGACAGTTGCCCAATGGACCACGCTTGCTTTTTGTAAGAATGGATTACTCGCAACCATGCAGGGGCGTTGTTAACAAATATATTCGGAAGGCCCGTCGAAATAGAGACTTTTAATTTTTTTTTATTAAAGGTCCAATCAAGAGCTCGAGTGTGTCATTGGGGTCTAAGACGATTGGCAGAACTCTTTGCCAAAATGTAAATATGCGTTCTTATGATACTTAGATTTTCCGATAGAACGCGTCGTTTGAAGTTGACCTTTGGAAGGTTAGGTCGTCTGCCCATTATTTGAAGATTTTCCAAGATGTTCATTTCACTTAAGCGGAAACTATCGCCAGGATATAGTTATTGGAACTGACATTTTCTAGTTAAACTATGCCTGTTGATGTTCAAAACCGGCGAATCCGAAACACACACATTTATAAGACTGACATCACCGCGTATAATTTCCTAACACAACGTAGCGGGTTGCCAATCCCACCGGGTTTCGGGATGAGTACGTCTCCCCTTTGCATCATAGAGTTTCTCTACGTTGAACAAATAAATGGGCCACGTTAGATGTACCGCAACCAGGACTGATAATTCACTTGATTCTCAGATAATGAACTCGAGAGACAAGGTGACGTCCGCAGTTATGGATGACAGTCTTGAATTTTCGACCTGATGATGAATAGCCGCATTCGGTTTTCCAACAGTGAGATGCAAAACGAATTTCAGTTGGCACCTTTTCGTGTTTTATTATACGTGGAATTGTCTTTTCGTTACTATCATTTCATAAACTTTTCACCGTCCAATTTCCATCCATGTAGCTTTTTAGACCGTTTTTCGCCAGCCAAGGATAAGCTCATAAAGGAGAAACTACTTAAAACGGGATGACATGGTGTGAAAGTTGGGAGATTCACAGAGAGCAATTTATGCAACCCCTGACCTCTAAAACCACTTTGGAGAAACAAGGCTATTTTACTTCCTCTTACCACGTTTATGGTCGCATAACAGCTCTAATTTGTCATTGAATACGGACATCCAAAAGGAATTATCTATATCCTTTGTAAACATAACAGCCGAATAGTAATCGTCAAATGCCTTGGACAGGAGATCAGTATCCAGCCTTTAAACAAACAAGATTATATTCAATGGACATTGACAGATTATTTCATAAGAGTTTTCCAGTTGGGGCCTAAGACATTAGATGCCGCATAGAAAAACTTGGCAAGTACATTCTTCGACAAGTTAGCCACTTATTAAAGCTGCAAATAAAACGAAAAAATGTGGTTCCTCGATTTTAGGCATTTAGCCGTAATGCTCATTTACCGTAGTTGCTTATTTGTTAGGGGAGGTTTGACAGATTTGCTTAATTCACTTGACTCAATTGCGAAAAGACTCGTGGCCTCGGTGGTAGTCGAATCCACACAGCAGGGAAGGCATTTGCACAGCCAGCGCTCAAACATTAAGCTACGAGTCTCATCGTGCACCGTGAATTGGGTGGGTAAAATCGAATTGTTTCACAAGTATGTCAACTGAATCAAGCAAACCTGGTACGATAAAGATACTACTGCTAAGAAACGAAAGCACTCTGGCAAACCTTCACAAAAGGGCATGTCTCGAAAGATGTCAGCGTACCTGAGTTTCTTCCCAGACATTTACCAGGAATTATGACAATGATACGGGAAATGTTCCCACCCTTAGTAGTAACTGGATTCGGGCGAAGGTGCCTATACTGTAGACGCATTGACAGAAGGACATCTGGTTCACTAGCTGCATTAACGTCCTTCTTGGATATTCCTGCGTATTCGGACACCGCGAATCTTTGCATGCAATGAAGTCGCCCATGAGAGGTCATCAACGGTACTGTAAGAAAAACCGGTTGACCACACGCCTTCAGGACTGAATCGAGGTGAACGAGGGCCTTCCGTTGATGCTTCGGTTTCTTCTTCTTAGTCATATTCATCTTTGCCGAAGTGGCTGCCGACGTAAACATGCCAAATTCTGCGTCTGCCACGTCTTGTCCAAACAAACAGCCGTTATTCTTGGGGGCGGAACCGTACTCCTCATAGCCCAACTCGAATTCCAGGGGGCGAGATCGAAGAATATCTGGAAAATTTATTTCTGGTTGGGATCCGCCTGTTAACAGCACCTGGATCAATTGCAGTTGAAAACTAAACAATCACAGCACTAACAGAGGAGAACTTGTTGGCAGTAATGACAAAATTAAAGTTTATACCGGTTGCGAATGACCGAATTCGTATTTATTAGCAGGCAGTCATAGAATGAGAAAATAGTAATCTACGAGCGTGTTTAAGACATACGGAAGGCAGCAGAAGTTATTCGACGAGTTCCTTTTCACATCAGCCTCCGACTACTTGCTAGTCGAACCTCGGTAAAAATTGATTGGCATTCCAATTTCAGGCCCGACATACTAGGTGCAGGTATTCCGTCCTCATACGGTCGGAGGCATACTCTACCCATTAGCTTATGCCTCAGTTACTATAAATTTTTAACGAACCGCTTGTTTATTTCCTATTCACCGCACCCAGAGACATGAAGGCCAGAAGTAAAAAAATGTTTGTTCATTTTGGCTGACAACACATGCGGACTATTAATGCCCATTTCAGACCCACTACCGTCCTTGGGCAAGGAAAAATCCAACCCAAATGCTGGCAAATGTTGATGGAACCTTGTTGACATTGCGAAGCAAGTCAACTGCTTTAGCTTTACGCCACGGACTCAGTTTCCTTTTGTTATAAGGAGTGTCCGCCAATCAGATTACGGCACGGAACATGTACGTTGCGTTTTGTCTTAGAATTAAATTCTTTAGTCCTCTCAGGCAACTATACAAGGGACAACCAGAAGGTAAAATTTAAAATACTTGAAGCTGGAATGGCCATTTTTTTAAAAGTCAACGTTGCTAGTATGGCCTTCCCAGGCAAGAACTACATGAATATGCGCTAAATCATAAGTAGGTCGTTGACTATCCCTTCCGCAATAGCGAATACGAATTTATATGACCGCAAACCATTTGCAATGCAAAATGTACCAAAATATTTACCAATCCGCATGCTTTCCAAGGGTACACTGGGAATAAGTAGGCGTGCTTTAGGCTTTTGCTCGTCAAAAGTCCAGTGAATTATAGACAACAGCACATTAAAGCCTTTTCATTTACTTACAGAGTCACCAATCGTTTCGAGTAGTCTTACACGACATAATTACCGACGATATTTTAGCTCTTTTCGGTTAAAGATTCAAAGTCAAAATCTCCTAGCCCCTTTGTCCCTATTAAATAGGCTGATGAAAGAGCATTAAGGTTGCGTGAGGCCTAAATATTTGATGGAAATGCAACTTAATGCTGCCGAAAACAGCGAAAATGCGAGTCTCAGGAAATAGTTTAAAAGAAGTAGAGGCGATCGCGCAGTCAATAGGTTTATCCGTCTGACGTTTCGGATTCCATCTCGAACATATCTTCAGAGACAGCATCAGATATGGATAATACGTAAAAAAGGATGTTTCAGTATTTCTAGGATGCACTCACTATGCTACCGCATACCTATGCCAATTAATTGTTCGCCTTCATCGAGTATGATCTTCCTCTGGTGGGCAGATTGCTTGACAGCCGGCATGCGAGTCATTATATCCTGACATTTTGTTACCCATGTTGGAGTTTGGCTCACCGGAATTGTCGTCAGCCGCCTTCTCGCACACCTTGAATATGGAGTCGCACACGGACCGGAGGCAACCATTGGACGTCAGGTAAGGAGCCCAAATGATCCAGATAAATTTGAAATCGTTTAGCGGTTATAGTGCAGTTGTGAGCAACTCAGCTAGGTGAGAGAATCTGAAAGACTGCTCTGGATCCGAAATGCCGAACACGCGACAGCCAATTCTCAAGGCACTGCCCATTCGAAGTGATCCGGCCACCTATCTAAGTTCGATGAGGCCGATATCCTCGCGAGGATTGACAATCACGGGAGCCGCGAGTAGCTTACCTCGTGGTTTGCCAGTCTCACCGTCTATTAACAAGTGCGTTGACCTACCCAACCCCATATTCGGTGCTGAGACTTAGTTTGACCAAAACACTTATCCACTCGTGAGCACGCAGTTGAGCACACTTCCCAACACCAATGCAAATGAGTCTGTTGGCCGGGCAATCATTACGCCAACCTCCAAATTGGGTGATGAAATTTCAAAGATTGCTGACGCGAATGCTTGCCATCAAGCAATTAACGCATCAGAAGGCAGGCATCCTCGATGAAAGGGGAGCCGTTAATTGCCATAGGTATGCAGTAGAATAGCGACTGCATCCTATTAGTACTGCAAATCCCTATTGTTGGGACGGCCCGGACGCAAGTTATCACTCGGGCAATCCTGAGGGCACCAGAACAAAGGGACCTTACTGGCGACCGGTTCATGCATTTACAAGCGACCTTCAGAGAGCGGACATTAGGCCAGGGCAAAGGAAGCGCGCGAAAGCGAGACTGCCCCGCGGTCGGGTTGCGGCTATCGGGATGTCACGCTAAGGACACGATGGCTGAAGGCATGACGGCTGCTCGTACAGGCCACTCGTGCAGAGCCAATAGGGAGCAATGACTACTGGCCCTTTAATATGTTGCCACCGCCGAAGGTGGCACTCTGTTGCTGGAGGCGTCGCCGACGACCCGGTATTCTGCTCTTAGCGACCCTGGACACGGCTGCTAGAGGCACGGAACGCTGTTGGCCGAGACTATGACAGAACACACGCTGCTGAGGGGCATAGAAGACCAAGCTGCCGGACACACAGGAAACAGAGCTGATGTACTATAAGAACTGACAGTAAGGTATTATCTGCTATCCTGTTCTGCCTTCTATTCCTAACACGTAACTGGGGGACGTAATACGGTGCTGACACAGGAACGCACAAGGTTATAACACATGTGTACGAAGTACCCATATCTGATTCTGTCTCTGAAGATGTGTTTGAGCTGGACTCCGAAATGTCAGACTAACAAAACTCTTATCTCAGTGACAGGTTCTACTTCATCTCAGCTCAACATCTTAGATCCACCTTAAGAGCTAGAAAGTCAAAAGGGCAAATGATCAACATCTACGTACCTTGCCGTGGTTAATCTTGTGTTTGCCATAGCGCATTTTACGCAGTTTTATCTGACCCGTCAACTCGTCAGCGAAGGTGAAATTGCATCGCAAGGCCCCTCCGGAGTATTCAGATGAAGGGTCTGTGGGTGGTGATCCTCGTAATATCTTGATCCCTCGAAACTTAAGCACAAATGGCCGCAGCCTTGCCAGCTGGGTCTCCGATAAGAGCCTCCGTGGCAAGGAGCATAGGGCAGAGAACCTACAAATCCTGCTCTCCCGAGGAAAACATTTATGTCCACTGGCGGTAGGTATGTGGTTCTGACTGAAGAAATGGGAAATATCCACCGGCAGCTGAAAGAAACCTATTGTGGACTGCCGCCTTGAGATAGACTTTCGACTGGCTCGTTGGACGGTCCCTCTCACACTTGTATTTCCCATGGAGGCAGCTGAAATATCAGTGAGAAATAGATCTAAAAGACTGCTGAGTAATCGGTGATACCCACTAGTAAACTCTTGCTATTAAATTGTGATTGTCACTTTTACTGTCTAGAGCTTAGTCTCAAAGGAGGCTAAAGTGCCATCAATAGGTGTTTCCACGACAAACCAAATTACTTAAAAACAGATAACTTCCTTCTCCTTCTCTCACTTATTACTTGAATTACGATTTCAGCTACGTAATTATCTTCATAAAGATAAAACTACTCAGTTATCAGGACAATTTTGTCCTTAGTCAATTGTTGCATTCATTATTTCTTTATCTTCATCACTAGCATTTATTTTGTATTTAGCATTCTACCCCTCTTTTTCAGTTCTCATTTTCTTCTTTCTTCCCTTCCTTTCGCCTTACATCCCCTCGTCTTCCGATCTTTGTTTATTTTTGCCCCTTAAGTGGGATGAAAACTAACAACCAGTACGACTGTGTTGAAAAGCCGACTCCTAATTTTTGAGTCACCTTTATTACGTACGTAATTTGGAGAATACCTGGCTTCCAGATTTGCACTAAACCAGATTAACCGTAAATCTCACTGGATAAACTGCTGGCCAGTTAGAGAAGTACATACGACCCAGAGTGGATGCATTTATTGACGGTTGATTAACAGCCCAGCACTCGTGACTTTATAGGCACGACCGTTTATTCTGATGTGAGAACTCTCTTAGCGGTTCTCTTTAATATTATAACTTGAAAATAACAAGTTAATAACCTATGAACGGAGAATTTAACGTCGGCTTTCAAGTTAATATTTTATTTTTGAACAGCATATTTTCATACAGAGGTAAGCCCTGATAAATTCATCAGACTTGTTAAGAACTGTCGCTCTAAGGTCGCAGCCGTCCAAGGCGATAAAGCCCCTTCAGAAAACAAAGGCACAATGCACAAACGATTTTTATCAGGACCGTAAGTTTAGACACATTCCAGGACATAGATTAAGGTCAGGAAGACCCAAAACACTGAAAATATGCAAATCAGGACAACAGTTGAAAAATACGGCGGGTTCTGGTGAGTTGTTTTGGCTGCTATTTGAGCAAAACGTAGACAAGAATAAGCAGATCAGGCTTGCGCGTACAAATTTGTTGCGGATTGTCAATAAGCCTAAACGAGTCAAAACTAGAATGCTATCCCACGTTAAGGATAGACAGCAATATGCTCTACTCGCCATAAGTGCACTCGAATTGCCCGGTACATTCCACGTGCACCCTCAGGTCGCCGTAATCAGCTAACACGTAGGACTTGTGAGTATGTAGTTCAGGCACTGAGACCGAGAAATCAGGGCTCCAATGCATGGTGACTGTGTTTGCTTAACTAGAGCAGGGGGAATTAGTACGGTACCCACTTTTACGGCGGACAAAACTTGAGTTCAGACGAAATTTTCTTGCGTAATAACACAGCACACACCGTTTCCCGCATGGTGCGTTAACACAGCTCAACATTACGCATCACCAGATAATGAAGTCATGTGTGAAAAAATCAAAAGGGCGATGCAACTGAGGGAACTACCGCAAAGTAGCGTCTGAGTGTGAACGAACAGGAGAGAACATGGTGGTAGTAGGACCCTTAGTAGGTTGTTTTAAACGCTTACTGGACAATGAGGGGGTGTATGGAAAATTTCTTCACAAATCGAGTCAGACGAGTTGGGTCGCGCGACATTTAAAGCAACATACAGTTGAGTGTCGCGACATAAAATCTGACACTGAATGAAGTTGTGCGTAGAGTAGAACACTGTTAATGGTTACCTTGTGAATGGAGTAAGAATGGTTCATTAGTATCACCATCATTTCATATAACTCCAGAAGTCTGTTATCCACGAACAATAGTGATGTAAAAAGCCTTTCTTTTGCATGTATCGGTAGCAAACTTGAATAGCCATTTAGTCTACTAGGAAGCAGTCGCTACAACTGTTGAAAAGCAAGATAAATAATACTATCTAGACGGCAGATACATAGACATAACAGAAATGTAGTATTAATAAACTTTCAGTGGACCCAATTGTGAAAAATTTGCGGCCTCGGTGGGAGGCGAACCCACACGGCAAGGAAGGCCTTTGCGCAGCCAACGCTCTAAGACTGAGCTACGAGGCTCGCCGTGCGCCGTGAATTTAATCACACTTGGGTCGATTTATCCGCCCAACCTACTGATCGTATGGGATCCACCATTACAGATACAGCAAGCTGACTGTCCTGGCAGGATTTCCTAAGCAATCTTCTAAAATGCACCAGAGTGACTACTAGGCTAATTTAATTATCATGGGAGTTTGGCAGATTCTATTAATAATTCAGCTAACCCAATTTTGGATTCCATAAAATCACTAGGTTGGGCGGGTAAACCGACCCAAATGTGTTTAAAGTCACGGCTCACGGTGAGCCTCGTAGCTCAGCGATGGAGCGTTGGCTGCGCAAAAGCCTTCTCTGCTGTGTTTTTGACTTCCACCGAAGCCGCGAGTTTTTCACAACTGGGTCAACCGAATTATTTAAATTTGCCAACCCCCCTCCCCTAATAATTAATAAACTTGTCTCCCATCAGTTTTAACATCTGGTTTCTGTTCAAGTATGTGATTCAATGAATATGCTATATCTACATGCGAAATGAAAAGCCCTCTTTTACCACCGGTCCCGGAAAACTTTGGGGATATGTATAAGGTATGTTTATCACAAATGGTCTTTTTAGGTCGATATACACCCATTTTTGCAAGTTCCTACCTTTTGTGTTACCGACTTGACTTGAAACGGCAATTTTTTCTTCTCTTTTCTGCGGATCACTGAGTCTGCGAATGACTAAGAAACTACCCCTCTAGGCCTCATGTGGCCCGGTTAACGTGAATCAGTTGTAATTTCGACGGTTCTGTAGAAACAACACACAAGCTAGTCAGATAGATGAAACCATCAGTTAGTAGCGTAAAGAGAGAATCCTTCGAACACTGTTTTTTTTCATCACTGCCCTAACTACGGTTCAGACAGATTCTCAATTAGAAATCCATTTTGTAATCGCGCTTCGACAGTCCTAGGCTGGTCTCAATTGTTGGTCCCCACGGAGACTTTAAGCAAAAACCAATTGATTGCAAAGTCTTTTGTACTTTGATAACAAGTAAAATTCATGTAAAAAAGAGAACGCTCTTCAAACATAGAAACGGGATTAACCTTTCGCACCAAAACGTAAGCTGAATTCTACTCGTCCAAATCCTCCCGCCAGCCCCCTACCCCAGAGTATGCGTCGAGCACAGCTTGAAGGGAAAAATGGAGCGCATTGCGGCTCGGCATTTAGTTGAGCTTATACCACCGATTAAATGATTCCATTTAGTCGGTAAATTTTGTAAAACTAATAGTTAGGTGCGCTTGAGAAAAAAGTGGACGTTTAAAATTCCGTTTGCACTCGCACACAAAGTGAAATGCTTTTGAGGAATCGACCTCTTCTCAGAGGTGCAAACTGAAAAAGTGAATCGGAGGGGACATGAAGTTCGCAACCACTTGTGTGGAATTAAAAAAAAAGAAGGTATCCCAAACATGCTTAGGGTATTTTTGGCGGAACCTGTTGTTGGAGGTAAGCAGTGCAAATGCATTCGCGCAAGAGTTTTGTTCCTAAACCCTCATGCAAAACTTGGATGTTATCACTCAGATAACTAGACTTTTAGCGGAGCACCCATGCAGTGAAGCATGCTGCCTCCTCTTGTCAACCTCCACTTCACGAAGAGAAGCCAAATGTTACTGGGCCAAGGAAAGCGTCAACCATGCAGTGAATATAGCATATAGCAATTCAAAAGCATGGTCATTGGTTCGTCAGTATTAGAGACTTGTTTTCAAATTCATTCGCATCACCGCAACTTTCCATGGTAGGAGTAGGAATCGAATGGTTCTTGGTGGTGCTGGCATTTTATCACCCTTAGAGCACTTGAACGCCTACAGAGACAAGGCTTCCATTACCCCATAAGCTAAGGCGAACAGTGAGTTTTGCCACTTTTCCTTGAGATACGTTGTGGTATAACTTGCAGCATATGTTCTTGTTCAACAGCGCGCCCGGTTCGAGTTCATAACTTGGCGTTCATTCCTTGAATATGTTAACCAAGTA
>UYRU01043703.1:4332-14994 GCA_900617775.1 Dibothriocephalus latus | reverse complement strand
TTCATAAGCCGATGCCTACGTGCTCGCCCTCCGAGGACCCAAACAGAACCAAACCGTACGATTTGTCATGTGCTGCCATATATCAAGGAGGTTTCGGAAGCGACGGAGAGCATTGCCGCATGACTAGGCATAGGAATCGCACACCGTCCCAAAACTACAGTGCGCAGCCAGGCTCATAAGAATCAAGGATTGATTAAATCTAAGTGAGCAGTCGGACGTAGTGTATCGCATACCATGTCTAAACTGTCCCATAAATTACACGGGACCAACTAGACGCATGCTGGGTTCGCGCATACACGAACAAAAGCTGGCTGTTCGACGGGATGACGCATTATTGTAAATGGCGGCCCACATTTAGGAGACGAGTCACGAGTTCAACTTTGCAGCTGCGAGGATAATTGCCCACGCCGGCAGCAAGACGGGCCGAGAGCTGATTGAAGCCTGGGCGTCATGACAACTTAGTTAACCGATGTATAGAGCTGGCGCCCGCAAATTTTGCCCTACGGAGGTATCTCCAGACTCACGGCATTGGCGGTTACTTGGTCCTCTCCCTACCCGTCCTCCCTGCCCTTATGATGGTTAATTGACCCTTTCGTTGCTTGCTTTCGTTGACGATTTTATCTCTGACGATGGACTACCGCAAGAGTTTAAGAGTTCAGACTAATAAAACTATGGTTCCGGTGATCGACGCGGCTTCCGCTTCTCAACACTTTTATTCGCCTGACATTTCTTCTTAATTAGTTCCTGGGGCTCGCATGTCCGCTTGTATTGGCAAAGCTGTAATTTTAAAATCCCATAAAGGCTCGGCTGCACAACTAAAATATGGACGTAGCCGACTTCGTCGTCTTCCTGCAGTTTGGTGTTGTTTTGAGCAGAGGAGCAATCCACACACCCAAGTCCTTCCGACTGTCACTTTGTTGCTGTGGTGTACCAGTTAAGAAGCAAATTCTCGGGCTGGAGGCTCTACATATACCGATTTGAAGAAAGTTGCATTTACTAAAATTTGCATAAGTTTTGTTGTTATATCATGGCCGCATACTTTTGCGTCAAAGAGACATGATCAGGCTGCCAATGCTGAGTTTCCTGTCCAGTTCTATTTTATAGGGGGTTAAACAAAATTAATAGGCTTTGGAATGCAGCCAAGCCCTCCAAATTTCTATTTTCATGAAAGGAGACCTCGCGTTCACAGAATGGTGCAGTAGATATCAATCAGGTTGCGTGTGCAGTGTTAGTTTACTGGGGACCAGAAAGGCCGCATATGTCGTCGCAGTTGATTAAACTCAGCTCCGGGTTGGGCGTCGTAGTTCAATTCTTTAGGACGCTGGCTGTACTGAGGCCTTCCTCCGGCGGTCGTTGGTTTGAATCTAACTCGGAGCCGTCGAAAATTTCTCAAGTGGGTTAAATGAATGAATAAGTAGGAACATTACAATGCGAGAAAATTCGAGGTCCAGATAAAGTATTCCTTACATCGGTGCAATCGATTGACTCATGGGCGAATGGTCATTCACATTTATCTGACGCACACAGAGAAACAGCCACCTTGCTCTGACGATGAGAGGGAGCGAGCTTTTGAAACGTCAGCCGGAATACACTTTGGTCTCAGAAGTCGTCTCCTCTTCTTCCTCTTCCAGGGCTGATGTAAGGAACATTACTAAAGCCAAAGTACACCCTTGCTGCAAATGTACGGATTTCTGCTTTAAGTTCCTTCTGTGTAAATCTGTTGCCGACATCATAAAAACTTGATGAAAATAGGCACTCTTGAGAAAGCTATTATGTTCTCAGCAAAATTTACATAAGTAAAAGGACAAGTACTCAGTCAAAAGGCAATACATTTTTCAGGAATAATTAACCTTTGGATTGTGCTACTGTCAATGCCACTTTCGACAAGTTCCAATTAGCCTACCCACGGTACCACAGGCGGTAAATTCGCGGAAGACATAGTGGATTTCTTTCAGGATCTGTTATCAGCTTGCGAATGCAAAAAGGTAGCCGTATATATGGCCATTTTTTGAAATAATTATTATTCTCCTGTCAATTACGTTTCTTAAAAAACGCATAAGCGGAACGTATAGTTTACAAAAAGTATATTCCTGCATAACTTACATGTAATAAGCCTGTTTTAAATTACCTTCACGGTAACATATAAGGACACTTTGCTTACTGGCCATGTAGGCGATGTGGTAGGACAAAATGCGACCAAAACGTTCTTATAAATGCATTTTGTACAAAAAATTTCAAAGTTTAGCTAGGCATATTTTTTAAAACATACATCGTCCTTCCTTTCTAAACTTGGCCTTTCTTGCATCAGATCAATTTCAGGCAAAATTTTTCAGTTCTGGAAGGGATATGTCTTGAAATTTCTTTTTTTACTTATTTTGGTGTTCTTCCATAGCACAATGCATATTTATCAAAAGTTGCTTCCTTTGATATTCGAGGACTCCCAATTTCGCCAAAATTAATGCACATTACCCTGACTTAATCTAAATAAACGGGCGATTTTCCTAACTAAAGGGCACTCACGGGATTAAATCTACCCAGAGGATCAAAACAACGTGACCAAATACATGCTTAATTACCAAGTTAAATTTCGTCATGAAAGCTGCATACAGAACTTTACATACTGTATATGGTCCAAGCGCTCTAATTGGTTACATTTTTCACGTTCGTTCTAGTTGGACATAACCGGAATATCGATCGTCCATCTGTACGGAAGCCTCATTGTAACAGGAAGTAGCGTACACTACATCAAAGACGGCGCCATGAAATACACCTTGATTACACTGCGCCAAGTGCAAATTACTATCATCGGTTACGGGATTGGATACACTATCTGAGCAAAGGATGATAAATCAACGCACCCTGGTCGGTTAATTCACACCAGGACTAGCAACATGCACATGCGTGTGAACTGCGGTAAAATGAACCTCCCTTTGGCTCAAACTGCGTGCTTTAAACCGGTATGTGCTTGAACCTTCATTGCATGTTCTGTTTCATGCCTTTATGCTGCCATCTATTGCATATCTGCCGAAAATTCGTACAAAAGAAGGGAAACCCTAATGCCTAATAGACCAATAAGGGTTAACACGCCACTGTATTGCGAGAGCCAGTTCATTGGCCCGCGTATCTGCTACTGTATCTCCCCGATCTAATACCGCCAAGACTGTGAGTTTGTAGCTCAATGGTTAGGACGTTCGCCCTGACCGGAGAGATCGCTAGTTCAAAAGTCGGGTGTGGCAGCAATTTCAGCAGCAACACCGGAGTTGGGTATCATTAGCTGATGACACCTAATGAGGCAGAAATGGCCATTCTAGTGTCCCACGTCTTTGTCGATAATGTCCTTCTGCGTATATCCTAGCCGCCTCGCGGTGGAGGCTCGAATGAGAGCTCTAATGCCTGGACGGACGAGTGTGTCCTCTAACAGCTCGGTGTACACTATCTGCTACAGTAAATACTTATATATGTGATTATGTTACTTGGAAGCAGTGAGTAGCCATGTATGCTAACTTTACGAACCAACTGGCGTTTGCGCAATTTTTATCTGCAATTATGTAAACGTCCTCTTTTGATATATTTAGCTGTACCAATGCATTTCTTAGCTGCTGTGTACCAATAGGGAATTCAAAAGAATTTTGCCTATATTTCCCTTGATAATCCTGACTCGACCTTCGGATTTGGAATGCAACTAAGCCCTCCATACTTCTGTTTTCATGAAAGGAGACCCCCTCATTTCAACAGAATAGTGCAGTAGATATAGTGTCAGGTTGCTTTTGCAGCGTTAGTTTACTGGGAACCAGAAAGGCTGCATATGTAGTCGCAGGTGATTAAACTCACAGCTCGGGGCTGCGCCTCGTAACTCAACTCGTTAGAACGTTGACTGTACTGAGAACTTCCCGTGACTGTTGTAGGTTTGAATCCAAACTGGCCCGCTGAATTTTCTCAAATGGGTAAAATTACTGAATAAGTAGGAACATTACTAAAGCCAAAATACTCCCTTACACTAAGTGCACGATTTCCTGCAATAAGTTCCTCCTGTGTGAATCCTTTCCCGACTTTATAAAAAATTGATGAAAATACGCGCTATTGAGAAAGCCTATGATAACATGCACTAACCTAGTGTCTCACAGGTGGCTAAATTCGCGAGAGACATAACAGGGTAACGTTTTATGGATACATATCCACTGAAATACGAAACCTACAACACTCTCTCCCTGCTCCCCCGACTTCCCCACCTCTTTGAGGTTGGGAAAAAATCCTTGGCGTAGGCGACTGCAGGCACCCACGCCTTGGCTATCCATTCAGTGTCAGATGCCTACGCACCATTCCAGTTGCCTAAGTTGGCGCTTTATTCCTCATCACTCATTTTCATACTTTATTAAGAAATTCTAAAATAAATACAGTTCCGGATTATGTGGTGTGCCTGGAAACTTTCATGCCGCAAGTGTTCGATGCTCGCATCCGACGGGGTCAACCATGCACTCCACAGGAGGGTGGCGTAGGGACGGTGACATGCGCATGGGTTAGTTTTAAGTTTGATTTGACCCAATTGTGAAAAAATTAGAGGCGTTTGGCGGGATTTGAACCCGCGCATCAGAGAAGACCTTGTAATTAATAATAATAATTAAATTAATAATAAAACCAATAATTAGTTTTAAGTGATAATAGACTTTCGCTGCATCTACCACACTTTCTCTTTCCTCACTCACGTGCTCCCTGTGTGAAAACGTAGTGAAGAAGACCGGAGACGGGATCAGGCGCAGGTGGATGTCGCGGCGTGAGTCCATAGTACGACTCCAAATTCGTGCAAAATGCAGACCTTTGTGATAAATTGATACTCACTCGCTAATTGGCATTGAGTAAGGCTGTAATACTGATTGTCGTGTGGCTTATTCTTAGGTCATTTCAGTCACGATAGGATGCCGGCTTTTTAGCAAGCTTCCTTCTGACCGCTAACAAAAAGTATATACTGCAAAAATGGCTCCCCTAATTATACAGCATGATCCACATCTATTGCAACATTTACTGAGAACTATGTGACTTCTTCCTCAAAACGTAGACAACAACGCAATTTTCCTGAAACAGGATATACACAGCGCGCAGTTAGTAAACTGTGAATTGAGGTAGGTAGGGTTTGGAATTTGGGTTCAAAATTAATCGAAACTTTAGAAACTTTTTAAAACCGAAAGATACCCTTCCTTTGAGTATAACACTTAAAGAAGGCATAATTTTCTACGAAACGAGTACAAGGAGGATTTTTTTCGTGCAGTTTTTTCATAAAGACGGCCAAAATAGACGATAAAAATGCATGCTACATCAGTAACCATTTTTGCAGTATATACTTTTTGTTAGCGGTCAGAAGGAAGCTCGTTGAAAAGCCGGCGTCCTATCATGACTGAAATGACCCCAGAATAGACTATAAGATAATCAGTATTAGAACCTTATTTAATGCCGATTAGCGAGTGAGTATCAAGCTTTTGCAAATGTCAAAATGTTGCACGAATTCGGAGCCGTACTGTATACTTACGCGTGATGTCGCACTCCCCTCCCCATGTTCAAGATTTGCTATGGGATTACAACCAAAATAGCGTCTGGTGTACCCTGATCTGGCCTCCGTGTTGGTCCAGTGCATCTCTCTCGCGGCCCATGTTGGGGGTAAAGCTTTCGGTAAACAAGTTGCCATACACGGCTGCAACTGAGTAACTCATCATATGTGCTCTGTAACCACCGGTTACCCCTGATGACAGGAGGAAAATGCATCTTTCCGATTCACCTTGGAGCTCCACACCGAGAACTCATATAGATTTTCGCATAATGACAAGCCCCCTGTTATCGAAAACTGATACCGATATGTCTAGTCCCACCATCCTACAAATTGATCACCAACAGCTACTGAAATCCTGCTTTCGGTCGGCGCTGCACCCAAATTTATGACCCGCGGTTATCAGAAGACTGAAGTTCGCCGGTTCGAAGCTCTATCCATGTGGCTTACGGGGTTAGCCTTCTACCGGTCGAAAATGGTCCTTATGAAATCCTTGTAGATAACCTTTTGCAATGATTCGTCATCCTTTACCGTGCGACAGCCTGAATGGGCTCGAAAACCGGAGGTCTGAGGCTAAACCTTAAAGTCCACTTCTAACGTACAAACCGAACAGTTTAGTGAACTACCGCGCCGAGTGCCTTTATATTCTAGGACAAACTCGGAAACTTCCGTGGATAGAACATTGAATTCAAATTATTAATGATTCAGTGACGATGGTTTCAATACTCAGAACGTCAGTATCTGAAACTGAAGTATCAATGATTAATGATCATTTGAAACGGATAGACTACACCAGTAAGTTGTTCTGAGGAAACGTAATCTAGTTCATTCACAAATTCTCTATGTTGACCTACGATTTATACCAATTTCCATCGGACGTTACTTTGGGGGAAATCTTTAAACAAGTAAACCCATTATGGACCACATGGGACTTTAGGTCTTACATACTTTTCGTAGTGGCACTTTCAGTCTCAGGACCCCAACTAGGCCATGGGATTCCTTAAGCTCTAGCAAAAGCCTAGGCCACCTGCCTAAGCACTTCGGTTTGGATGTAGTTTACGCGAGAATTTTGAATCGGACCTTCAGGCACGAGCTAGCAAGAAATGGGATTAGTTGGTAACTCCGAATTCCAGCGAGCTAACCGCACCGGTAGACTGGGACGTCTTCAGCCTAACTGCATATATTGTCCAAGCGCCAGTAGAACTTTTCACGTGCTCCAATTGGTTAGTTTTTGCTCGCTCGTTCTGATTGGGCACCATTGGGAAATCGATTTTTTTACATCTGTACGGAGGCCTCATTGTAACAGGAAGTAACGTACACTACACGAAAGACGGCGCCACGAAATACACCTTGATTACATTGCGCCAAGTGCAGATTACTATCATCGGTTACTAGGTTGGATACACCCTCTGAGCATGAGAGGTGTGATGATTAAGCGACGCACCCTAGTCGGTTAATTCACGTCAGAGCTAGCAGCATGCGGATACATTTGAAGGGTAATAAACTGCACCTACCTTTGGCCCGAACTGCATTTTTTAAACCGATATGTACTAGAACCTTCATTGCATGTTCTATTTCATGCCTTTTTGCTACCATGTATTGCATAACTGCCGTAAATTCATACAAAAGACAGGAAGCCCCAATGCCTAAATACTGCGAAGAATAACTAGACCAATAAAGGTTAACACGCTACCGTATCACGAGAGCCAGTTTGCACGGAACATGTTGTCACGTTTCTCGTGCGATTAGCTTTCCTGCAGATGTTGAGGGATGAGAAATGAGGCAAAACCTATAGGTTGTCCTAGTTCAGAACTCTTTCGCAACTCCCGATTTTACAAAGGATTTCAGCTCACTGCAGCTGAAATGGTGCGTCTGTGTATCACACCGTGCTTGCAGATGTTCCCGAAATCTCCTCATGCCCAGACGGCTGCAACCAAATATCTGAATCTTAAACAGTAGTGCGCACAAACTTCATCGCCACATCCGATTCTCAAAAATGATATAATGATTTTAACATTACGACCTATAAAAGGCAGCGTACGGAGGCGACGATTTAAGTTTCGAACGTTGCATTATGAGAGAGGAAACTGATTTAAACCTGCTTATCGTTATCAAATGTCCCAATTTGCCCTACGGCAGTTCGACTGTCGCGTCCAACGAGCCCCACCGTATGCTCCAGAGGTTGGCGCAGGGAAGGTGACTCGCACCTGAATTGCTTTTAATTGATAGTAGACTTGCGCTGTATCTACCACAGTCTCTCCTTCCTCATATACCTGTGTCTGGCGTCAAGAGAGAGTCGGAAGACAGGAGGTAGGATCAGGCGCAGGTGAAACCCACAAACACACATTATTATGGTCTGCTGTGATCTTAACGAGCAGAGATCAGGCGTACCTGGCTGAGGCAGCGTGTGCCTACACCTACACGCGCCACGAAGCCTAAAAGTTCCTGTCAGCATGAAAAGTCTCGGTTTTCCATAGGTCTGCGTAAGTAGTTAGTCTCCTTTAATAAATAACTCAATTAATGAATCAGGTAAAATGAAAGCCAAAATATCATTTTGGCTTGATGGGAGGCGTTTCGAGTACTGCCTAAAATTTGCATTACAAAAGAAGGTAGGACTGTCTTTAGCGGTTCTTTTTGCCTTTGACTGATAGCAATAACCTACGTTTGCATTTTCAGTAGCCCAAATTTCCTTTTTGCCGTTAAATTCCGTCAATATAAGGTCGCATTTCCATCAGTAGGCATCAACTGCCTGAGTGACATGGGTTTATGTTGGTGGATTTGATTCTTTTTAGTTCAGGAAGTCAAATTAGGCGAACGAACGTTTTCGATTATTTCATCATCGGGCAATACAATAATACAAGGGAGGGTAGAGTTAGCGAAAGTTTAAGCAACCAATCAATAGTAATTAGGGGGATAAGGGGGAGAGGCGTAAAGCGATCAAAGGGGTCAGATTCTAGTCTTAATTAGGGACCAGAGAGGGGAAGGCTGGGGGAGGAGGGGAGGAGAAGGGGTCCGGCAATTAGTTCGTGTGGCCCCGTCGTCCTTGACTCGCATTCTGTTGGGAGGTGTGAGGACGCAAGGTTTCATCGTTTCGTACGGCGTGAGTGGCACGAGGATGTTTGTTGTCAGGGCCTCGTCACTGTTTCGCGGCGTAGTACGAAGCATGGGGGCGGGTGTTGGGTTAGCCTTCGGCCACAGGAGCCTTAGAGCCACTACAAACGCCTTCTGGGCACCTAAAATTGGGTTAGTGAGGCGTATGGCGACTGCCTCTGCCCTCGCAAGTATCCGCTGACGCAGGAACTTTGAATGCTTCTACGGCACTTTTTAGATGATCAAGCATTTAAGGTTCATTTAGTTCATTTTTATAACAATACGTCGGTTTAATTGAATATTAGTTGATCCCTTTCAACACAAGTAAATATGAAGTTACGCTCTTTATCCAAGAATTAAATGTTTAATCATCAATTGCATAGGTCAATTGGGCGGGCGAATATATGCTTAGGCGGTCTTACAAGACAATTTTGCCCAAAAAAGATCATTCTGTTATCCAGATTTTTCAAGCTTCCCCACAGCACTAGAAAATACTTCAAACTAAACGAATATGAGTCTTTTGTATTTAAATTTCTAGGTTAGTCTGTGGAATCTTTGGTTCACTTTATGCAGCGTCCGATTCAATGATAAATTTTAGCTGTGTTTGAATTTTTTGCATTCCACCTGTTTTAGGGCGTTCTTTATGACTGACTGGCTGTTTTTGGCGTTTTTACTGATGCTGATCATGACGATGATGACGAGGGTGCGGTAAAATAGGCCGGAACTGACTACCCCACCCTTGCTTAATCTTCCTTATTCGAATAAACTCGTGATAGTTCATCAGATTGTTTCGTTCGTTTGGCGTCATTTACTTACAGGGTTTGGGGTGGTGGCGTAAGGAGGCGGCGTTGGTGATAACTTGGAGCTCCACAGGCGCAGGACTTGTGGATAGTAAGTCAAGCACTTATTTGATAGCAGGGTCACCGGAAGCGTAAACATCAGTTAAATTCTCATTCATGAAACCAAATTAAGTACGCATACGTAAGCCGTTCAGTTGAACAGACATTTGTTTATTTTCTATTAGAACAGAGCACCACCCGCCTGTAGGCGCCTCCTTCGTCTAAACGTTTTATCGTCATGAGAAAAAAACTTGCTAAATTGCAGACACACATCGTGTCAGGGAATCCAAAGCATTGGCAGAATCGAACAGACTAACTTCCCATCGGAAGAAGTAAAGTCAAGTTTATTAAAGGAAATATAGGCAACGCCTTTGAACTCCCTATTGGTACATGGTATTTAAGAAATGCATCGGTACAGCCGAACATTTCAGAGAAGTCCTTTACATAATTGTAGGCAAGTACTCGCTTGTTTCAAGAAATGAACCCACATGTGGTGATGTCAATTAACACGAGCCAGCAGGTGTACCTGAGCAAAAAGAGCAGACAGTAAAAAAAACTCTTAAGGCATGGCTAATAATTCAAAAATGGAATGTCATTTGTGGTTGTTAGGAGAAACACACCAGCTCAATAAAATAAACTAAGTTCATACCCCAGTAGGCGTATTGTGAAGGCAAGTGTAAGGCTTAGTCTATAGGAATCCTGCGAGAATTAACCCAACGCGAAGGAAAATAATGATCCCGAGGGGCCTCTCTATATCAAAACCATCGTAAAAATTAGAGTCTCTGACAGTTCGAAGACAAATAGTTCAGCTTGCTTTATGCACTGATTGTAGCAACATTGTGCAGGTGAGAAGACGTGTCAATCACAGAGCCAGTACACTTGGTCGCCAAAACTTGGTAGTTGGAGTCAGCGTTTAGCCAACTTGCTTTATGGGAAGTGTTGAAATATTTACTTCCTCCCCAGCGGCCAGGGGTACGGTACAAGTCAGTTGAGCCTGCATATGCTGACGGTTTGAAAATCTCGGTAACGAGCACTTACCACTTTTCTATTTGCTTTCTCGGCCAGTAGTCTTTGGCGTGTCAGCTGCTGAGACATCCAAGGCGCCACCGCGCTTACTTGGGGTTGTATGACCGTATCTTTCTAGCGCATAGATCCGTGAGGCCTTTGGATCTGCACGCTCAACGGGGCTTGTCACTA
>UYRU01043702.1:2945-16620 GCA_900617775.1 Dibothriocephalus latus | reverse complement strand
ATACAATTGGCAGAAGTAAATTACTGGCAAAGAAAAGGGAGGCTAGAATGCCATTTCTGACTTACTGGCCGTCGTCAGCCAGTCATACCGAAACGCAAGTAACGCCCCACCTGAGCTTTGAACCCGCCAACTACTAAGTTAGAAGCCAAACGCTCTAACCACCGCGCCATGCACTCGTTGTCCTGCCGGTTTTAGATCGGGAATATACAATGGCAGATAGCCGTTACCGATCAGTTCGAGGACTCACTCGTTCGTCCATGGTGCCTTTGGAGCTCACCCTCGAGCCTAAGCCGCAAGGCAGCTAATGATATAGGCATAAAGACACTACCGATGAAGAGATGGCAGATTTGAATAATTCAATTGACCTAATTGCGAAAAATTCGCGGCCTCGGTACTCAAGCCTTTCCTTGTTGACGTGGGTTTGAATCTCACTGAGGCCATAAATAAGTCTCACTTGGGTCAAGTGAATCACGCAATTTTATAGGGATGTCTTCTGGGCCACGCTATAGTGCGGAAGAGTGGAGTGTGACAAAGGTAACTGATAAAGGTCTATGCAGAATACGTTATGATAACGGTTTCGTAAACAAGGAGGAAACTTCAACAGAAGAAACGGCGATCTGCAAAGAAAAAAGACGATCTGGCCTGTCGTTCCTTTATCCAATTCAGATTCATCATAGGAGCCAGTCGCAAATAAGGTTGATAGGAACACAAAGACTGCAGTGTGTTTATGATATTTGCTTTGCAACTATTTGCATACTATTATTAGTAACAGTCGCATTCATCATGGGTGATTGTACTTCATGAGATGATTGCTTGTTACTCTACAACCACATCGCCGGCTGCTGGGACGTTGGGAGCTAACGTAAAAATTCCTCGACAATGTGGTTGGCTGGCACTGAAGATGTTGGTCATGCACGCCTTCCCGCAGCAAGTTACCCTATCCAGGCAGTCTCAGTGCAATATTATGGAAGCGGGGGGGTTACTGTACTCTTTACTAGATTGCAGCCAACGTCTCACATGATTCTCATTCGTTGCGCAAATGTCCACCTCGTCAACCTGGAAACTATGCTAGAATTCCGTCGAATGATCTACGGCTAGGCACCTTAAGTGCCTCCCCCGTCTCACGGCTCTTGTACGTCCAAATATTCGCGTCCGGAGTAACCTCCCAGATTCTTAGACGTCATTATTTTGACCGCAACTGGATCCGATCACCTGAACAACTCCACACATTTCCTGCGATGGCGGTGCGTCCTTCAGCCTCATGATTTGCCGTCAAATGGTTGTCTACGGCTCTAGCGCAATACCAACTCCAAGCGGAGCTTGACGGTGACTGACGACTTCTAAAACGTTCTTTTAGTAGGGGAGCGCCAGCTGGAATGGTTTGCCCGTCTTGTTTTTTAATGCCTCCGTTGAGAAAATTGTGCGATTAACCATACATGCGAAAAACTTGTCGAAGTTATTTTACTTCTGTCAGTTTGTTCTCTGGTTCACTGCAAAAGGTCCTAGCATAGTGCATTTGCCCACACGCCTTTGTAGCAGCTTGGGTGATTGCTGTCCAGACTCAGCGCATGTGTCGTATTAGTCACTTTAATGAACGCTTTGGTTTTCAGACCACCACATCGTTTGCAGCAGATTATGACATCGAGGTAGACTAGCTTGTTTTTGTTTGCCTCATTCTTTGTGAACTTGATAACCGGAAATTTGACGTTGGTGGACTTCTACGAATGCCGGAAAGTTGAAGAGCTTTGTATTCCACTTTCATCGCTTTACCAGGGACAATTTCTAATTTGAAAAAAGAAAACACAAATGGTTTGCGGCAAAAAGGATGAGGTGGACACATTGTTTTGTGTTAGGCAGGATTCAATAGCGGGAGACTGAATAATCTTATGACAACTTTCGTTACGCACACGCTGTATTTTGCAACTATTTTGAGTGCCAATGTCGAAAAGATCTGTTTCATGGAATACTGAAATACAAGCGTTATGGGAGTAATTTAAACATGGTGATTAGTGCTTTGGCTCTATTATGATGAAGAACATCGATGAGGACTGTGATTATCTCGATGGAGATAAAGTGGAAATTCTTGCTAGATCTCATCAGACAACGGATAGCTAAGAGACAAAAATAGCATTTACGTCAAAAGCAATCTGCTGCCATATAATATATCATTTATTTCCAGTCGGTGAAAATCGACCTGCTTAAGAACCATGGTTCACTAATACTAGAAAAAAACAGTTTTGTAAGAAAGTTCCGCACCTTTCACGCATTTTTTTTATTGTATAGGACATTTTCATGCGTGAAATGTATAAATAAACGATCTACTTTTACCCTCCAATAGCGGTCAACCAGTGGATTCCAGTGCAATATCGAACACAGGGATCTGCAGACTCAAAGGCAAGGAAGCTGTTTCCAAAAATACATGCATTCGACATTGGCACTTATAATAATTGCATAATACGGCGTGTGCTTGACTTTTTGGTAAGACTTTCCAGTCTTCTGCTATTAATTTTCTACCTATCACCTATCTACGACGCGTCTTCCACGGCCTTGGTTTGCTGTAAACGGATTTTTTTGTTTTTTGCAAATTGTAAATTATCTTTAGTAAATTGCATATGTATATATGTACGTACATCACTTATATGAAGCAATGAAATTCGGTTAAAACGCTCCTCCGATTCCTGGCACTTTTTGGTTTAAATGACCTTGACCGGGAATTATTTTGCGAAGAAAATACTGTGATGCATTTTCATCTATGTTCATTCATCTGAATAAATTGTTCATAATTTCTTTGTATTTAAATAATTACTCAAAAGTTTTTACAAACATAATTTAAAGAAAACCATGAAAGAGTGATATAAGAAAGTATCTTTCCTATGTGGACATGATCTATTCAGATATGTATATTTTTTTACGTTAACGCAGCAGATGCGTCACTGGACTAAAAAATACACATTTTAGTGCATAACGATACCACATAATAGAGCCTTTACTTCTCCCAAGGTAAGAGTGCAGTTGAATGATAAATAAGGCGTCATTTTGGTTCTGTTTCAGCATGCCTGCTGAAAAGCTTTCTAAAATAAAGGTGAATGGGAGACTCTCTTCTCTGAATTTGCCATCCAAAAACCGAAATGCCCAGAAAAATATGTCATTTAATAAAATGTTCTGTAAAATGAATGAAAACTCCCACGTTTCAGGTATTTGCATGAAAAGGGAAGGAGACTTGTCGAGTACCAGATCATTTCGTTCATTGTCCTGAGCTTTTAAACTCTTCCTCTTCATTTTCAGATATAAAAAAACAGCAACTAAAAGGAAGGTAATTATATTAGGCATAGGTCAATCAACTGTCAGGTATCATCAAATTGTCAAGGCGTTAAAAACAGCAACCAAAAAGCATGGGCGCAATTATAGTGGTATATGCTAATTAACTGCCAGTGAAGTCGAGGTCATTTGGGGTCATAAACAGCAATTTGTGTAGCACCTTGTTCCTGCCTCCTCTTTAAGTCGGTTCGTCATGGGGTCTTCTTCGCTTACAGTTCTTACATTCGGTTTGCCCTTGTTCTGTCCTTTGTTCACATGATGGCGTAAGACTTTGTAGGCCGCGGGAAGGTCTAGATGTATGTTGACGGACTTGGCATCGAAGTACCAAGTCTCAGGTGGCAGCCTTTCGGCTATTGAGATTCCTTGGCGTACGATGGTCAATCCTTGAATATCGAAGTCGAGGCCACTCTATCCGATTTGTGCTGCAAGCTGCGAGTTTTGGTCGTCTCCGACTCGCTAGTTTTTGTTCGTGAAAGCGAGTTCATGAACTCACTAACAAGTGTTGAGCGCATACCAGCATAATTGCACATCCCCCATCGATTTTCAATGTTGTTGCTTACGCCTTGACAACCTGATGTAACCCGACAGTTGCTTGGCCTATGCCCAATATAATTTCCCTCCTTTTAGTTGCTGCATCTTATATCTGATGATGGACTTCTGTAAGATTTCACAAGCTCAGTATAGTAAACCAATTGATTCTGTGCTCGAAAAGTCTTCTTCCTTCTTCATTTCCTGTTACATGCTCCCTAAAGTAGGATTTACTAAAGAACGTATAAATGGTAAGGCGTAGTATGGAGTTAAAAGAGGAACATCCCATTTATATGTCGGCATTTTGTTCTGCTGGACATGATTATTTGGCAGATTACAGTAGCCGTATTTTGTTTTGCGAAATATTTGCATCAACCTGTTACCAGTGACAAAGTTTTGCCATTTTACTCGTCAGATCGCCATAGATAATACCCACTCGTATCATACGGGTGAAGATATTCGCTGTTATTGAGTTCACTTCTAGCAAGAGCATTTATATTGAGCTAATACTTTAGGTTCATTGACTATATTATGATAAGCATTCATTTGCTTTGGTAAAACACATCTATGCGCATTACTTTGTAGGGTTCTAAAAGTAGTTTATCATTCTATACCTGGTGTTGTCTTCGCCGAAGGAGAATTACAGTGTTACCGTTCCATTGGCAATAAATGTGGTTGTTGCAAACATTTCTGAACTCAATAATACTAATATTTTTTCATATGAAAGCACTTGCCTGCACGTAGTTCTGGACCTCTACGTTATGTCTTTTATTTGATAAAAATACTGGTCGATGTCGCAATTTAGCGGTATTTAAGAATCATTTTATATAATTATTCTGAGGAACTATCTTATTGCCATGATAGTCACTTTTAAGGAAGAGTTGCTTTCGTTGCGGATTGGTGTCAGGAATGTACTATTTTCATGTTTTAATATCTCCTCTTACTATATCAGCGTACATTTTTCAAGGCAAACTCTAACATAAAAATCGTATAATTAACTGGAAATATACTTCCAGAAGCGCAGAAAAAATACAGTTAGGATAAAATGGTCAAATCAGAAAAATATAAGAGCAACATCTACAATGTCAGGTACCCTTTGAATTCCAAAACTGGTCAGCAGTGTTTAGTTGCAAGCAAATGCTTTTTCTAATAAGATTGTTAAACGTCGACTTAGAGGTGACATAAAAGACTACAAATTAACATCTGTTGAATGATTTTAAGCATAACATCCGTTTCAAATGGCAAAATTAACTATTCAGCGGAATAAATGAAAGTTGTCTTTTAACACCCTGGAATTTGTGTTTAATTATTATAACTACAGTATGATTGGGAATTCATACAAAGTATTGATCGTAATAGTGCTTGGTAAGAGAGCATATATTCGGCCACGATGTTTAACGTAATGAGTGAATGGGATCCTGAGAAAGCCCTTATATAAGAAAACGACCAGTTTAGTTCAGTATATATAAGAGTAATAGGCAGAAGTTTGGAAAAATCGAAGGTTTCCTTATATTGGTGTCCTTTCATATCACAACGCATAAAAAACAGAAAGCTTGGTTCTGTCATAGGAAACGGAAAATCCAGTCGTAGGTCAATGAAAATCAGAGGAAGCCAAGTTTAAGAAAAAAAGAACAATTTAATTTTTCAGGATTTCTTGCTAATGCGTGAAGTTTTTTGCCACAAAATGCAGTAAAAACTTTGCACGGCAACATTTTTTTACCGTACCGAGACCTGGGAAGGTACTTAAGATATATAAATGGGAACGCGCCACAGGCTCTCACTTTTCTGCGTTACGCAATGTCGTTAAGATATGAAAGCATTTCCTTTATGACATTGACTTCGAACACATACGAAAAGGGCAGACGAAGGGCTGCCGCATATGTCATTAAGTAATAGGTTTGGCATTAGCCAAGCCACATTGTCCGTAATTATTTACCATAGAAAAGTACCTAGAAGTAAGAATCGTTGACGAGAATAGGCCAAAAACAAACAGGATGAGGATTTTATCCGTCGAACACTAAAAAGTAACCATTATATGCCTGTTAGGACTATTCCCAGGGAAGATTCATCGATGTTCCCTCGGTAGCTGGTTGCACAAAGAATGCAGGAATTCGGCCTTTCTTGGCAGATGACTATAATGAAGCCATTTTAAGTAAGAAACTACTCAAAGAAGTTTTCTATTTGCCCAGAAAAATGTTGATTATAGGCTTTCATACTGAAAGGGTATTAACTTTTATTATTAAGTCCTTTTCTTAGACAGACCTCCAAAGTCAGTAAAGGTGGTCATATTTGGAACACACATTATCCAGATTAAGCAGTATTGACACCAACTTTTAAGAACAGTTGACGCCCCATGGTTTAGATGGCTATCAAGTTCAGAGAGCGACCGATCTGGCGGCCAACAAAAGAAACCATAGGCAGTGTAATGCTTGTCACCTTCGGTTATAACCGCATTCACCGACGTCGAATGGACACTGTCATGCTGCAAGGAAACACCACTGTTCACCGATCGAAGGAGGAATGAGCATAATTTACCCTACTAATATTATCTTATTTTTAAACCCCAGCCAGTCTTTCTGCCTGCGACCTGCGATACATTTTTATTCCTCCGAACAGTCCGGACCTTAATCTCACTTAAAGTCTCTGTGCTTTAATCAAAAAAAATCTGGGACACGCCAGCGAAACATATTTAAATGGCGCAGAAGTTGGAGTTTTTGTTTATTAATTTTGCATATAGACCAAAAAACCATTGAAAAATTGGCTGTGTCTATGCCCTCCCGAATTACTGCTGTTTTACATGCTAAAGGAAAATTAGAAAAATATTTGTACTTTATACACCTTTTCATTGCGAAAGATCCCTACACTGGTGTCAGTTAAACAAGGCCTTAAATAATTAAACTGTCGAGCTGTCCTTTTTTGTGCTCAGATAATAAACTATACGATGTAAATTAAAATACGCCTTCTTTTGAATATTTAATGTTCCCTTATTGCAGTATAACTTGCGGGTCCATGGGCTAAACGGTTTGCGAGCTGCAAGGGTTTCTATACAATGTTGAGGGTTTTGCATGAATTCTTGGCCATACTATGTAATACACTCTTCTTTTGACGGCATTTTATCACCCACATTTACCTTGAGATGTGAACCATTTGAAAAAACGGACAGTCTTAATGCAACAAAAGCTAGTCCCTTGTCTTAAAAAAGAGGGATGGCGCGATCAATTTCTCCGTCCATAAGATGTTCAGAAATGTATCAGTGGATCTCTCTTATTCCTTCCGAAAGACTTCCCTGCTTGAAGTTATCTTAGGATGTCCTACTTTAAAATGGTGTTCATTGAGAACATATATATCTTAATGGTATTTCGGGATAACAGGGACAGGTTTCGATAAGATGTTCTAGACATTCAATATCTAGTAAAAGTACATCTTTTCTCGTTACTGAAGAGGAAGCAAGAAAAATCATTCTCTTTACTGTAGTTTTTACGTCCAACGTCGCTCAGACGGTTACCAACGCTCGACCTCATTACGTGACACTCGTGTAGGTGGCAGTTACTTGCGGCTGGTATGTCTGCTCACTTAGCTGATTCTCTCGGAAAAATACGCTTGAGAGAATAACGCATCATTTACTGACTTTCACTTGTTGGGCTAAATGCTTCTCACTTAAAAACGAGCCGGTAAAAAAACGATTTAAATCACTTGCTAGTGGTTAGAATCCTGTGCAGTCCACATTAGAACCGGGCCATTAACTAGCAGCGGGTATATTTCAGCCCGACCACTAGTCTTGCAATTGTAACATTAATGCTCTATGTAACGTTTTCCCGAGCTGCGAGTAGCTGTGAGCTAAGTTACAGACAATAGGTTTCAGAAACGCAAAGCAGAAAAAGTATTACATCCAACCTCAAGTGATATTTTTCCAGTCTCTGCCCAATGTATGCAATCAATTTTAGCAGGGTCTGCTACTACTGTACATGTTGTCAGGAGATTACGTACATTCTGTCATGCTTTTAAGTATCAAAATATTCTGCGCCCAATTTCTTCCATGAGCACCTAGCGAATAATTACCGTCACTGAAGTTTCGCGAGCTGAAGAGAGGCACTGAACTCATGAAGGCAACAAATTGGAACCTTGAAGATGACGTGTATTTTGTACTTCATATGCGTCTGGGTGGCCACACAGTGCACACAGGTCGGTACTGCAGGGATGTCTTGTGAGGTTCACCAAAGAAAAACGGTAGCTACAGCGAATTTCCAAAAGGGTTGATGGTAATATGGGAAAGGATGGGTGGGAGACCTCCAATGCCACATGAGCGCGTGGTAACCAATAAAGGTAGTCTGAGTCTCGACCGCCTTCTCGCACCAATTGGAGCTGTAATCGCGCACAGGCCGGAGACAACCATACGGCGTCAGATAATGAAACTGAAAGACCCACTGCCACGGCAGGAAACACCTGGAGTCGTCTATGGGATCTGGTGCAGTTGTGGGCAAAGCAACTATGTTGGAGAAACTGGCAGACTTCTCAAAGCGCGAATTGCCGAACACGTGGCAGCAGTGCTGCGAAATGATATCAATTCTCATGCTGCGGCTAATTCGACGAGACCCGGCCACACATTCAAATTTGATGAGGCCAAAATTCTCGCGAGAGGCGACAATAGGGTGAGCCAAGAATTACTTGAGTCATGGTTCATGGGCCCCCAATCAGCAAACAAGTGCAACGATTTGCCCAATCCATATTCGGTGTTAAAACTCAATTTGGCCAAAGCAAGTCGCCGCTTTGGGAACGAATAGGCCACCGCGTCATCCTACGCCAATACCGGAGGGCTAGATGAACGAACAATCATCACGCCCGAGTCCACCACACATGATAGAGGGTCAGCAGGTCAGAGCCCGCATGCCGTTCAAGCGACCACCAACACTCAAGAAGGCAATTTCGGTTAATTGTCATTGTATGTTTGCAGTAATAACTGTATGCTATAAATACTGCAAACTCCTGTGCATACGCTACCCTTTCTGATGACGAATCCGCGACGGATCTCGAAACTTCAGACGAATGTAAGTCTTGTTCCAGCGATCGAGTCATCTTCTTCTTAAAGCTGGTCATTTTAAGGCACAGCGATGATTTCCTTAGGTGTGGAATAAAGTGGGAGGGCCACATTTGGGGTAGAAGACTGCATGAAACGCAACCGCAGTCATTGTAATTCGCCAAACTAATCGGGACACTGAATAGTCAAAATCAAGAGAAAACGAACCGAATTGAGCGGCAACTAACCAGGAGTCGGTAAAGGCATCAGTTGCGTAGGCTTAGTTGCTTATTTGAACCGACGTTCTGCCCGGGGGAAGGCAGGTAACTGTTTCCTTGTTTTGTCTCCTTATTCATTGTCCATCTTTGGGTTTTTTTAGTCCAGGGTCTTGCTGGCCGTGGATTACACGATTTAATTAACGTAATTTGAGGTTGTTTCTCTTCGCACACTCAACCCAAAATCCTGCTCGGTGTCAGCTTTTAAAGAACAGTTAATAAGCAAAATAGTTCAGTATGAAAAGGAAAAAACGTGCTGGCTGGTAATAGATTTATCTGATGTCTGGAAGTTCGACTGGAATCCATTAACAAAGAGAATCTGTCGGTATCGAATCTGTCTGTCTGCCTGTTACTTGCCTCTGAAAATTGCAAAACGAAGAGTTTAGCACGAAGAGTTTGCACGGATTGTCGTTACTTCCTATTTGCTTCACTCAGCCTTCGTAAATAGTTAAGTAGCTCAAGCAAACAAGTATAGTTAAATAGGTAATTTGGTCTAGAAAGTAGAACCGACAAAAGTGTAATGTTACAGGTGAGAAGTGAAGATGAATGGTCAAGAGCGTCATGTCGGGCATCCGCATTAAAATATACAACACGTGAGGAGGGGGTGGCAGATGGCAAGAATTTAATTGAACCAATTCTGAAAAATGTGCGGCCTGTGTGGGATTCAAACCCAAGTCAATAAGGGAAGGCTTGAGTACATCCAACACTACGCCACCCGATCTACAAGGCTCACCGCGAACCGTGAATTTAATTATGGTCCCGGTGAGCCTCATAGCTCAGTTGGCAGAGCCTTGGCTGTATTCAAGACTTCCCTTGTTAACGTGGGTTCGAGTTCCACTGAGACCGCGAACTTTTTTTATAATTGGGTCAAATTAATATATAATATTATTAAATGACTCTGAAAATATGCAAGAAGTGCGTATCAGCTGACGTTAGCCTTCGGAAAGGTCACCATTATGGGCTCGAAAACGAAACACTTTGTCTTTTTTGTCTAAGCATTGTGCACTAACGTTAGTTAGTAAGAAATAAACAGGAAGCCGTCAAGCTGGCATTCAGCAAAGCTAGATGGCAACCGGTGACAATTCAAAAATAAGGTTTATGGCATACGGGTTATGGCGAAGATTGATGATGACAGTAACGCATACGTGAGCAAATAATAAAAGTGTATTATTTTTTGAAAAAACACGCCTCTATGCACATGCTACTGCCTATAAAACTTTCCATATTTAGCGATGATATTAAATATTTTGAGGAGCATTAACATAGTTTCCGTAAACGCGGTTTCATGCAAAATAAATCATTCTTCCTTTGTTGCACAAACATGTCATACTGCAGACTAACTAAGCAGTATTGCTGGAAGCCAAGGTAGTGTCCCACTCCGTAGCGGTAGGAAACTAGGCGGGCATTTTTACTGAACTGCCTACCTCAGGCATGCAAAGGCAGTTGGGAGGCGGATTGCAAAACGTACTTGGGGCCGGTCATTCCGCAAACCGTCGTATAAAAATGCATTTGGAAAAATGTAACTGCCTGTCTAATTTTCGGTCCAACCAGATCAGTGACCGTAGACAATGCGCTCCAACGGTCGGACTGGAACGCTGGCTCCAAGGCGGTAGTCGTAAATGTGACCGGTAGTTATCCATGAAAATTGCCCATTGGCCATTTACGCAGTGATGCGCAAAGGAGGTAAACAGGCAAAAGATAATCATATACAGTGACATAAGATGAGGGTCAAACTGGCAGAGAGTCTCGTAACTAGTCCGTATCCTCCCAAAACTGTAAACTATACCGGACTTGTAAATTAGGTAGCTCAAAGGTGTGGACCTTATTAGTTGGTGAAAGACTGCATTCAGATGGAAGGCTGTAATTTTTCGTACATTTTTTTAGCCCGGACGTTCGCGGCTTTATGAGCAAGAAGGTATTCCAGCTCACGTAATACTGGCAGCTGGTCTTGGTTGCCTGCGCAGGAGCAATGTCCCAGGAAACTTTTACGCGGAAGGGCGAGGGATACATATTCCGCACGAAATGCGCTGGTTGTGTTAGTACTTTGCCGGTGGATTGAGTTGCCCGCCGGCGGGGATGCTGGAAAACCCTAGCCAGTTAAGATTAACCGTATAAAGCCAGTCCCGCTGCAACTGACGCTGCCGGTGCTATGAAAGCGCCCGTGCAGGAATGACCGCACCCAACAAGAGAAGAGGGTGGACGGTTCGAGGCAAAAGGTAACAGTCTGGTTTCGGGCTCACCACGCTTACTTCGCATAACAGCCTACTTACTTCGTAATTGTGAATATTTTTTGTCAACGCAAAGTTAAGGCAAGGTCAATCCACATTGCACTCCCCACACGGAAATAGTTAGCGCCCTGTGGTAACTTTTCGTTTATTAAGTGGAATAATAAGCCGGCAAGACCATGAGGGGGCGAAAGTTAGTTTAGAAGGCACGATCAACAGACAGTTGTTGCTGCTGCAGAAGGAGAAGACCTGAACGGAAACAGTTTCAAAATGGCACTCTAAATGCAACATGAAATGCCGTAAGTTATGTTGAGGGGTCAGCTGCTTTTGAAGCCGAACGCAGAGATATGATTGTCCGGCGGTTTGCCTTGGCTATGTTAACTAGTTGTAAAATGTAAGCCGGTTGAATAATGACATGAACAAACTGTATGGTGAAGTATCGACCGATAGGGGCAACCGGGAAGACAACGCCAGAGGAACAAGGAAAATCTGACCTCGTGGTGCGGACGTAAATTAAAGGGGATTCGCATTGGCATGCATTTAATGGTCAAGGACAATTCGTCAAGAACATGGCCACAAAGAACATTCAGAGTTGACAAGAATGTAGACGTTAGGGTAGTTCGAAGCCGCAAGCGCATGGTTCCGATCTGAAGGCTGACGATGGTTGGCAGCCTGTGCGCATGAGCGGACAAATGTTGGTGGGATGGAAACGCAGGTGAAATTATATAACGTCCGATGGTCGGATCAAGTTATAGGTAAAATGGGTAACCCAATAAGGGGCAATAGTAAGTGTCCACGGAGAGGCGAAAAATGAGGCCGGTTGCGAACGCGCGCTAACTGAACGGAGAGAAGAGGCGACTAAAAAGTCGACAAGGATAAGCAGGAAGATCTAATCCGCAAGGAATCGCAGCTAACCGTGAGGATGGTTGTCCGAAGAAGGTATAACGCAAAGGAAGAAAACATCGCCGAAGATGGCATTTCGTAGAAACAATCGCCTGGGAGGTGAATAGATGAGGACGTCCGCTTGTGCAGGCCGGCCGAGAAAGCGATAGAAATGAACTAGGGATAGCCGTTAACCATATAAAGTCGAATTGTCGGCAGCAAAACTTGCCCCAAAAGAGGTCCCGATTTCAACAGGGACCTGTACGTCTAAGTAAGAAAATGCGATTAACCAAGTGGCCATGCGGTATTCAACCGCCAGTAGGTCGGCTGTACGCGTGGACTCGCGAATCGGTTTGCGAAATGCGCCCTGGCGTCGGATGAATGTACGCTTCTCCCATCCAAATGGAAGGGTAAAGTGATATAAAACTCCCAAAAAGGAGCAGGCACTGGATTTGTGGTAGCTGTGGTTGCCTGAAACGCCCTGCACGCGATCTTAAGTGAAGCTAAGAATGCGAAAGCTATGACAGCCAACCGACTGATGTGGGCCGGTAGGAAACCTAGGCGAATGGTTGGAGGGGATGAGGGAGAGCTCTGTCCTCGGGAAGGGAGTCAAAATCTGAGAGGCAACGCTGTGATTGCACTAGATGACCGGATTGGGCATACCATAGGAATGGCCTTGATCAAGGTCCTTGGGTTAGCCACAAACCTTTCATCTAAGAATGCCAGGGGCAGTGAACTTCAGCAGCCGCCAGAGAGGCTTGTGACTGGAGACTGTACGCTCGAGTGCACGAATTCCTTAGGACCTGAATCCGTAGAGATTAATATATAGGTGGAAAACCGTCCCCGTAAGAGAAAAGGGGGGAGTTTAAGGTGATCCAGGAGACCGCAGAGGATAGTTCTATGGACGGGGGAGCGTGCAACAGAAGTCAAATCCGAACGCATTGACTCAGGCGAACCAAGGTGTATAGAGTATACGATCAGACGGTGGAAAGATAGGAAGCCCGTGATTTGGGCTAGGAGGCACTGGATTTAAAGGAAAGCAGCTGCACAGGAAGACGAAGCCAGATATGCACACAGATTGAGCAGTAGGCAGAGAAAGCGGACGTGTGTGCCTGATCGGCTGGAGGTGAATAGGCAGGCTGAACTGGAAAGCCTATGGCGCTCTGCCCTAAGAGGGCATTCGCGAAGGCAGATGGAATACATTTCGCGGAAGCGAGGACAGCAGTGGGAATGGTCTATCCTTTAAACCGAAAGGCAGGCATCCCAAGAAATGTAATTTCATGGAAAGGCATCCTTTGGGGATGCCTTTCCATGAAAGGTCTATCCTTTCTTAGTACACCTACTGTGAATTGTTAAGTAGCCTTCCATTAATGGTAAGGATGCCTTGTAGGATCGACAAAAGTTCCGTATAAAAAAACCCTACTTGCATCTGC
>UYRU01043701.1:789-12359 GCA_900617775.1 Dibothriocephalus latus | reverse complement strand
GCAATGAACGAAAACTAAAAGAAGGAAACCGTGTAAATACATACCTGCTATGGTAAAAAAACATATCTTTCTGATTTTGTCCGCATGTCATGCAAACATCTGTCAAAATATGGATACAAATGAGCTAAAAGAGCATGTTCCCCACAAGAAGAACGTGTCTATTTTAAAAATTAAGAAACATCATATAAGCCTGCAGGATGTCAAGTTAGGCGAACAAAAGTTTTCGATTAATTCATCATCAGGCTAATAAAATAATATAAGGGAGGGTTGAGTTAGCAAAATTTCAAGCAACCGATCCCCATAATTACTACTGATTTGGTTGCTCAAACTTTTGCTAAGTCTATCCTCCCTTATAGTATTCAGTAGTCTGATGATGAATTAATCGAAAACGTTCGTTTCCCTTACTTGACTTCCTGAAACATCATATAATTTTGAAGATTCAGGAAAGAAATTATCAAAAGCAGATGAATGAAAAACGGAGAGAGGACCGCGCAGAGCATACTTAGTAGGGGTAGAAACTGAAGGTGGATTTCATTAAACCAGAGGCAGTAATTGTGTTTTTTTATGTAAAATTAGACACTTTTTCGTAATTTGACAGGCCTATATAAGGCCTCGAATCTTCACGGCGTTAAATTCCAGGAACCGTCGCAAAGAATTAGGGGTCTCGAGTGTTTGGCACGAGTCTCGTTAATGTTCATTTCGAGCGTTTATACCCTAAATAGAGCCCAAAGCCTGCTCTATGGTAATGCTATTTAATTTAAACTTTAGCCTTATGCCTGATACTTAAAAAGAAACCAGCATCTAACGCCAAAATAGAGTAGAACATTGTCCAATGGGTATTTGCTCCGACATATCATTTGCAGTGCAGTGTACTATTAAAATCCATACAATAATTCCTTGCATAGTCTTTTTATTTTGCCATCACTGTAAGCTAAAACTAGGTAAAGAATGGAACAGAGGTGAATTCGCAAATCCAGACTGCATTCCTGACGTTTGCTAAATAAAGCAGACTAACTTGCCTACTGACTGGGCACATAGGGTCAGGCTGATAAAGCCGTGCCTAAATTTTTAACAAATCTGGCGTTTTAAAAGCCGTCCTTACGCTGTCAATCTTCGGGCAGGCGAGGCGGTGACTCCTCCTGTCCATCGGTTAATCGTCCAGGCCCTCGTTATGAGTCATGCAAGTAACAGTTCTTTTTGCCAGTGGGCGGTTTGACTAGAATGAAGTCAGCGCTGACGACCACACACTCTGGGACAGGCGTGCATAGGGGTTGCTTACGCACTACCTTACCTTGTAAGCTAAAAAGCAGGCACTAGTAGACTGCTGGGGGTCTTTTTTCTTTTTGCTACATCGGAAGCCTACCTGGAAGAACGCCTCAATTATTAGCCGGTCACTACTGTATAAACCATCTGCGATGACTTGTGTGGAAGCGTTCGTAAATAGCAGATGGCCAAACTCGTGCAATGCCGTGACCAAGTGGCAGGCGCAAAAGCCCTTAAGAATTTCCCCCTAGGATGACACGAAGAGTAGGTTGGAAAACCCATTAGTACTCCACGTAATCCATCCAACTGATAACCCATTATTTTCGACGACATAACCACTCATTTGAAAAATGGTGGTCACCTGGTGACCTGTACCATTACGCCAAGATATAGCAGAAGTCGTTGTAGGACAGCCGAAAAAAATCCACTGCCAGTAATGCGCAAATCTATAGCCAGGCAGGATGACTTAACTCGTGCAACTTCGTGATCAAAATATCAGTTAATAATTTACCGTGTTCTTGCTATTTTTATTATGAACTGTTAGCGGAAGTTGAGGATCAAAAAGTCTTTCACCATAGAAAACCGCATGTTCAGTCTTTTTTGTTGAAGGAAATTAGGCAGAATTTCGGCGAAATCGAAGGTTACCGTATATCCAAGAAGTTTTGTATGCTATTTAGTATGCCAGAATAAAACTTCTTGGTGTGGCTCTGTGCTATAAACATCATTAATATGGGAAAGAAAGGTTTCAAATAAATCCTCCCTGAAACTTGCAACTCCGACTTTATATCAATTAAAAGCAGGCGATGGTAAATGCGAGCAATCAAATTTTTTCCGGAATCAAGGAACGAAACCAGCTTCAAAATAGTTCTCTTGAAAATCTTTGAATCGGTTTGTCCAAAAACGGCGGGCTTCGGCCAGTCTTTGGTGCATTTACAATATTAAAACAGGGTCTTACTGTAAACATACATAGCAAATAAAGTTTCAATATATTACGCGGAGTTAGTTCTTTCTTTTTTAAGAAAAATTTTAATCCTCATCTTCAAGAAGCTAAAACACATTTAAACTTCCCCAATTTTACGTTAAATTTACCCGAGGAAGACAGACATTCGCATTTGGATTTCTAATTACGGCGCTTGTTAATAAGAATGTTTTTCACAGAGTTTTTTTTATTGATAATAGGCGTATAACTATCCATCTGTGGTTTTGGACGTGCATTTGTCTCGGCAAAAGTAAATACTTAGGTTACTCTACAAATATGACCCAAAGGCTAATTTATAAAAAGAATGTCAACAGAGTCTCTCCTTCGGTAAGTGTTTTTAAGAAACATCTTATTTTGAAGGTGACGATAAGCACATACAACACAATTTAAAATTATGAGAAAAAGCTCGAGAGCACAGAAAACTGCAAATTATTTACCTGCCTGTCAAGGACGATCTAAACCTTACTGTAATCAAATACATGGAAAACTCTATGCAGACATTTGACCAAAGGAAAATTTTAAAAATTCCCATCACTTACTAGACAGTGGTCGCTCCGTTGACACTTACACATCCTTCCGCGTTCTTGTTTGAGCACGAGCAAACGAAACCTTACGTTACATGGAAGCATCCTACATACGGCGGGAGAAACCCAACCTATGAAAACAACTAGACCATGTAGTTAACCTTCAAGTGCCCTGGTAAATACATACTACACCTTTATTTTTGTTAATTCTCCTTCCTACTTTTCGTCCCAAACTTAAAGTTGACATAAAAATTAACCATTGGCCACGTTAGACCTTGCTATTATCGATTTTGAGAAAATTCAAAATTATGTCTTCCCTAATTGTTTCGTTATTCATGCAGGAAGAGGACGCAGTTGATAAGCTTTCTCTAAATTTATTTGCGCAAGTGAATCCTGCTGTTTTGGCTTGCTTCAAATTTATACCTGGGAAAAAAATGCTTTAAAATTCAGTAGAATATCTGGCGAGTATACAAAGCTTGTGGTTGTTTTAATATGCAAAAACGTGGTGTGCTTGACAAATATACTCTCATTTATTGGGCACGGACACGACGATTTTTCACCTTTTTGAAATTGCAAATTTTTGTTAAAAAAATGTTGAGCTTTCTAAAAAAACTAATGGAGTTTTTGTATTTCCTTCAAGTTTTAAATTTACTGGAGATTTTTAATGATCATTTCAAAGTTTTTAAACATGCCTTAATGCCAGTTTGCACCTGGTAACCAACCTTACACAAATTTCCGCAGGTTGAATGTGTTAGGGCATATATTGTCCTTTTGATTTTGCAATATAGTTGTTATCCGCTTATTTATGTACATGATAGACATAAGTTACATCCTAGAAAATGTCAGATAGGTAGTGGTCGCGAAATCGTAAGCAAAGAACAAACTATTAACTGTGACGCTGTCTTTCCTCTTACACATGGGAACATGAATCCCTCGAGTGATATCCTTTTGCGTTTCTGACAGTCCTGGCGCTTTTGCACTAAATTTATCATCACACTATAATAAACGGTCTAAGATGCCTTTGAATGGCACCTTTTAGGTCCCGAATGCTTCTTCCGCATACGTGCACACTTCGGGTGTCACAGAAATACAATCTAATGTGATTAGGCAGTTCGAGTAGGAAATCCATCAATTGTCAAGTTTTTAGGACCTATTCGTGATTTAGAAGTCACATTAGCGATACGAGTATGTACGTTTAACCGCTTTTCAACCGAAATCTTACCCCCGCATAATCAAAAAGCTTTGCGTGCATTAAGATATCCATCATGAACCTATTAACTCCCTTAGTAGGGCTCATATCGAGTTTGTAATTTGTCCCAATAAGGGCAATGCTAGTATTTCAGATAAAGAAGACCATCTGGCTAAAATTTCGGGGCCTTTTGGTGTTATAGTTTTAACGAGCAATGTATTTTCGTACTTGTTCTAGACTTCCATTAAACAGCAGATATCTCGAAATATCACCGATGTGCTTCCTTCTTTCATACAGGTAACTTCGAATTACTACGACATAACTCGATATTTTTAGCTTTCTTGCCTGGCTTAGGTCGACTTTGTATGCGATCTGATATTCTGTCAGAAGCTGAAATTAAAATGCACACACTGATAACGAGAAAAATATTACGCCCTTTACAAATTGCTATGCTAATTATGGTGGCCCCAGTAAATTAGAATGCCAAAAGCTTTATTAGGCGCCGTATATAAGCATTCGAAAATACCCATACACACATACACATAGAGGGTTAAAAGGCTTTTCTGAATTTTTTTAAAACCCCTGGATATCAAAAGACGATAGCTAATTGTTTCCCACAATACTCCATTCTCTTATGCCCAAAATTCTCAGTCATTATGCCTGTTTTTCTTTGGCAGAGCTGGTTGTTTTTCACTCCCCCAGTTTACTACTGGGCTGTAGGTCGGTACTCAGGCGAGAGTTCAGTATTTTTAATGGTTGAGCGACCACCCGTATTCACTGAGGCCTTTAGCTGCCAGCCAAATTCTGGAGGGGTGAAGCACGATACAGTTCACGCAAGCTAATCGTGTACGTTTGTCAGGCATGACCGCCAGATAGTCTCATGCACTGCCTGCCAAAAGAGATAAAGTGAGATATGGCGAGCTTCCTTAAGACCCGCCCAGATGACAGGATATTTTTGCTCAGAAGTATTTACTAAGGGGCAATTAATATGTCTGTCAAAACCTTCAGGTCAGAACTTATCAGATAATGACTGCTGAAATGTGTACTAGTTTCTTTAATTTACCAGTAGTGTTAACATTTGGAGGAAAAAATGATATGGAAGCTTTTTTCTGCGCTAAAAGCAGCTATCTCTATGAGCAGCATATTGTCATAAAACCATAAATTTGTCTACAATGTGCAGTTAGGTCGCAATAAAATCTGGAATCCGGATTGAACTGTATCCTCGAGTTTAAAATTTTCATAGTAAGACCAGTTAACATGCAGCGGGAAACACCCGTCACAACGAAAAGAAAATTTATTTCAAAGGTCAGTCCTTAATGAGATCTTGTATATGTAAGTACAGAGACAAGACAATATTTGGCCTTAGTACGAGTTAGTTGCTGGAGGTTCGACAGTTCTATGCTTGTTGCGAATTCTACCCTGTTAAAAACGCTGGTACGCGAAATTATTGGGACATTGTGGGCACTGGAGATATCAGGTGCAATATCACCGACCGATGGACGCAAGACTGGAACGCAAGAAATGGCGTCGGCTCGATCCAATGTTATCCAAAAAGTGAAAAAAAGAGGGCGCCACTCTCCGACCCATCGTATCACACAGAGACGCTCGAACTAACGGACTAGAAAAATGACTCTTGATGACCTAACTTTTTGATTGAGTATTCAGAAACCATAGTCAGTTATTCAGCACTTCTTGGAGGAATGCAAACGCATAAGTTTCCTGTTAAGTAACGTCACGGTGTTGGTAAATGTCATGTGTCTTTTGAATTCTATTTCACAAGGTCTGACAGTGAAGACTATCGAAGTGCTTCTATAGAATCAATACCACGAAACGGAGAAGCCCTCGCAAATTGCCCAAATCCTCCACTTCCTGAGATTATATCTGCGTTACGTTCAACACAACAATTTAGTAGTAGGTAAAAAGCAAACCTAGGGGGTCGTCGATGTCGAGACTCATAGCCGGGTCAGTTATTCGAAGGCTTGGATTCCCTAGTCTTCCGAAACAACGGACCAAAATTCTTGGTTCAATATTCCAACGATACAACGCAATTATCGAACTGGATTAGTTTTTAAAGGCGAAAGAAAAATTTGATGTCGTTTGAGCGACCATACGGTGAAGGAAAAGGAGAACAAGCAGCTGGATATTTTTGTTTGGAACGAATTGTCTCCAGCACAACTTTAGCAGCCCCTGCATAAACAAACGCTACAAGATACAAAATGCAACAGGCTTAAAATTTTGGTCAGTGATGTCTACGGGAAAGTGCTTTTGAGGCCGCCAGCCGACTACCTATATCACTGAAAGTGGACATCACCTGGGGCAATCGTCGGATGTCAGTTCATGAGGCCGAAAAAACCACGGCAGGAAACGTGTGTGTTCGCTTACCATAGCTGATGCAATTGTGGGCAAAGCAATTATCTCGGAGAAACTGAAAAAAATACTCTGGATACGAAAAGCCGAACATGCAGCAGTAGTTAGGAAGAAGTACTTAAGCTTCCAGACCATAGCCTAATCCACGAGACCCAACTACACCTTCAGGTTTAACCAGTGCAGTACTCGCACAAGATGTCACAACGGCAAGCTGATTGCCTCATGGTTCTCCGGTCGGAAGTAAAATAACAAGCGCATTAACCTCCGGCCTCCAAGTTCTGTGTTGCATTTTGCTTGAGTTTATTAAGTATCCATGTGGGGGGATGTGGGCAGCGGAGCGTTATGGTGAAAGCAAGCCCAATGGCCCCGTGATCGTCACGCCAGGATCAACATTGATGATTAAATCAGGGTGATTAACGAACCGGGTACGGACTGCAAAGCAATCGTCATATCAAATAAGAGCCCCAGTGATTAAAGCCACTGCTACTAATTGTCGTAGGCAGGTGGTGTCACGTACATATATTCCACGCTTTATGCCCCACTTCGCTCATCTACAACCGTTTCCGATAATCGTTTCAAGTGCGAATCCGAAACATCTGACCAATAAACCTCTTGTCCCAAGGATCGCATTTTCTTCTTTTAGACTGTTGCTATATAAATCACCATTGCCACCGCTGACCAGCACAATTTGCACAAAAATACCTTTTTAGTCCTGGTCGGGATATTCTTATGTGTGTTTAATTTTTTTTCGAAATTAGCTATCTTCTTGATTTTGGTAAGGTACGTTTCTTTTAACGATTCCATATTTTTGTTAAAGTATTTGATCTGCGACAAAAACGCATCGCGACTTGAACCGGAAAAGTCTGAAAGGTTCGACTATAGGGAGGTTAAAGATAAGTATCAGAATATTTTCTAAGATATTTTTAAACTGAAACGAATATCTGCAAAAATATTTCCTACTCAAAATGAATTAAAACGATTACTTTACCACGACTTCAGCAACAAACGCCAATAATAAACCTGAACAAACTGCCTGTTTTTTGGTATTTTTTCATATTTTTATGTTTATTAGAGAATTCTCGATAGATACTGAAAATAACATTTTATTTCAGCTCTCACCTGACTCAAAGTAATCAAGAGGCGGCCACAGCCATAGTTATAAAAGTTAATGTTTGAATTTTTGTCTAGAAAAGTGTGAAGGAAAATTATAAAAAAAGCTTAGCTTAAGTTAAATTTTCCCAAATATAGGACTTGACGGTTGAAAGAATGAGACCTTAAACTCTGCTGCACACCCAGAACTGTGCTCGTTCGTGATTCATATCCCAATTCAAAAATAGCTTACAATTTTCCCCTGAGATTGGTTTTTAGCAGCAGCAAGCAAATTATGGTTAAACCCGAAACGTGAAAAAAAAACGCTTCCTTCGCGTACGAACTTCAGCCTGTCAACTTAACGAAGTTTCAATTAATTCATGCTTCCGACGCCTAATTTAGTTTCTGTCTTGCAAAAATGAATCTAACGCCACTAGAATAATTAAGACTTATTTGGTCCGACTCGAGTTCCAGCCGAAAGTGGGAAAAGAGAACATTTTTGCAAGTTAGTCGAAATAACCAGAGAAATACAAATGCTGGGGTCAAACAGTTATTCGATAACGCGTGGGGGTGGTATTAGCTTCGGCTGTTGAATGCAACGCATTACGTAAAACATATTTTCTATCTCGAGATATGTCAACCGAAATTAGGTAATGCATTTAGGATTCGAACAAAGTACTCTTTAAAAATTGTCATTTGTGAAGTATGAATTGTTTCTACTTTATTTGACCCAATTGTGAAAAAAAGTCGTAGCGTAGCAGGAGTCGAACCCGCATAGCAGGGAAGGCCTTATCACAGCCAACGCTTTACCACTTGAGCTACGAAGCCACGCCGTGCTCCGTGAATTTAATCATACTTGGATCGATTTTACCCGCCCAACTTTACCGCTGATATGGAATCCACCAATTTTATTGATTTTAAATGGCCTTAAAAAAGGAAATGTTTAATATGAAAATGAATGCACACGCTTATTTTGTCTAACCTTCCTACTGTAACAAATTCTCACTTAACTAGGTATAGTTGAAGAAAAGATATATTTCGTCTTCGAAGGACTCTCCTACTTTCCAAAGAAACTTGACCCCGATTGGCCGTTTCACTTTCCTCCAGGGCTTCAGAACTACGTACTCCCATAAGGAAAATGGCAGATTTATTTAGACGATCAGAAAAAGAGCACATTTGTTTCCTTATTTGTTGCCGTTGATGTGGATCAGATTGTAAACTCTATAGAAAAAACAAATAAAGCGATGGATACGAAATCTTATGAATGTACAATCCACAATATTTCCAGATTTCATAATATGAAAACTTTTTAAACAGGTTAACATCTTTTCTTCAATTTTAAATTTTTACGAAGATATATTTTCTTCCAAACGAGCACCAGAAAGAATATTTTTGTGTAATTTTTCTATAAAACATAATTAAATATGTAGGGGCATTAAAATCAATCAATAAAAATCCAAACGATTACAAGAACAAATATTTTTGTGCGCTTTTCTATAAAACCTAATTGATTGTATAAGGTTATTGAAAATCAACGAAAAAAAAGAATTCTGTCCAAGTAGCAATTTTTTACAGCGTACGCTTTTTGCAGGCGGTCGAGAAATGAAATAAAATACCTCCAGCTTTGGTTGTACGAGAATCAGTCTTACAATCTGACTTAATTTTTTTGGAGTTCAAAACGCAATTCCGGATTTTTACTTGACTTTTTTCGAGAAAGAGATCTTTCGCCCCGAGCGATATTGCCTTCTTCGCATTGGAGAGCAGTCATTGCGAGCTTCCAATAAACATCCAATTTTGTTTTTCGAAAACACATTTTATGTTATCTTACTTTTGGCGGCCTTTGACTCCATGAAGTTTATTTATTAAAAAGTAGACTTTCAGAAAAGAAAAAAAGAGTGGTCTGCTGGCGGGATACGAGTAGACAGGTGCTTGTATGTATGACACTTATGAATAAGCTTCTACCAATTTTTCATCTTGTTATTTAGAGTGTTTTTTTTTCATTTGGTAGCGAAGACATCTTCGAGTATGAAAATCATAGACTTCAAATGCTTTGCTAAGAACTTAACTGGCAAAACACTTTTGTTTTAATACTAGTCAATAGCAACGTCCTGTCAAAATAATACATGGAATTTAATTCAAAAGGAGTTACTTTTATCAAGGTCCAAAGATTGAAAAAATTGGTGCGAGAGATAGATTTATCACCGTGATCGGGTTGCTTCTTAAGTCTGAGGCGACAAACATAACGTAGTCAGCAGGCCACTTCATCTCGCACAGGGAGAGGTCAGAAGGTTCATGTCTTTCGTGTGGGGGTTGTGTTACTAGCTGTGGAAGTTTGCCAGTTCTAGGTTGTCCCCCGAAGATGGGCAGGGTCTTTGCCAAAGTTATGCTAGATTATATGCGACAGGAGCTGGCAGCCAGGTTTATCGGACTTCACCATTTGATCTCCCAATCTCAGCTGAAACCACTCACGTTTTCTTCCTCCCCGTCAACTGATTTTATTGCCCATTCAAAATTGAATGTTTTAATTCACAAAATGCAAAATATACCAATGTAGGAGAGGAAGAAGGGACCAAGAAAGTCAAGAGTAAAGCATGTTTTTTTGCTAAATGAGACTCTGTTAAGGTGATTATTTAATTCTTGGTAAGAATGGCTGATATGGTTATATAAACGGAGTATGGTTATAGGAACGGCCCGCTCGCAAGAAATAAGTGGCCTTGTCCTACCAATAACTGTAGCATAAAGCTAACCTGTAATCTTAACCCTAGCCTCAACTTCAACCGAACCCCAACGGTTGAAATGAACCCAAACATTACCCTTTACCATAATGCCAATCTCAGTCCTAACCTTTAATTTAATCACAAACTTGACTATACTCCTCACTTTAATTCGAAATTTACTTTTTCCCGGAATTAGGCGCAAAGCCACATGCACTGTAGATAGTTTCTGTTCCCGTGTTCTCATTAGGCGGCCATCCTTACCAAATACTTTCCTAAACATAACAGTAGTTCACTTCACTAATCTACCGCAACATGAAAGACCAAGTGTCCACTACGCACATGAGTCATGCTAATTGCACCTTTACTGAATCTGACTGTGAAGTTTGAAAAAAGATGCACTTATAACAGTTAGTTGCCGAGAGTTGGGGTGACTCGGTAAAAGTGGAATCATTCTGATGTAAAATATTTTTGTTTGAAAAAAGTAAAAAGCGAAAAAAAAATGGAAGCCTAATAGCGCGCAGGAGCAGCACTCTCGGATACTGTTTAACAAGCAAACAGTATGATATATCGAGAAGAGGACGACTCGATCTCTGGGACAGTCATCTTCTCAATTACTTCCTGGACCTCACATGTTCGCTTGTATTGGCAGTATGATATATCAGTGGTTCTCGCTCATAATTTTCCATCAGTGTAGCTTGGAACAAATGAAAAGTAGTAGTTTAAGACTTTATTTAAATTCACTTTTTGTCAGAACAAACGACAGGTGATATGCGTAGCAGTTGTTCGTATTTGTAGATGAAATATATTTGCCTATCTTAAAGGGAGGTCAGTATCATGCTGGAGGCTAGAAGATCCGCAAGGAAAAGCGGAGAATGGACCTCCATTTCAATCTTCCATCGCAATCACAGTGCATCTTTAAGCGAGTTATTCTCTTAACTTCAATAGCAGGAACTATAACCAGACACGCATTGTGTTGGCCAGCATCCACGTTACACGTCAAAAGTGATTGGAAGGGTGTACGTGTGTGTTCTGCTGCTCCTGTCAGCAGTGTCAGCAAAACGAGGGGCGGTTCCGGCCGCGCCACTCACCTGCGCTCCCTTCCACCCCCGTCTTTTTGACTTGGTCCTGGCACCGTGGGGAGCGAAGAGCTGGGTAAAAACGATCTAAGTCTATTAGCACCATAAATAAGTCACGCGTAGGTCTCCCCTCCTGTGACGCCTTGCTGTAGGACACATAGGGAACCCCTTCAAGACCGACTGTCGAACTGTCGTTTCTCCCTCGACTTAAGTGAGCACCTCCGAAACAGTTAAAGTGTCTAAGAAGGACGAGCGAGAACGCATCAAGCTTAAAAGTTAAAACATATGCGTCTAAATACTTTCAAAGTCATCTTACACAACTTAAGCTTTTATTTGATAAGTGTCAAAATGAGGGAAAAAAGATGT
>UYRU01043697.1:3564-14963 GCA_900617775.1 Dibothriocephalus latus | reverse complement strand
GCTCAGCGGTACCTACCAAGCGCTCGGCATCCAAGTTCATATTTATTCCTGTGCCGCCAGTATATTTGATGATTACGTGGGCTATAATACTGGCTGCCGTATGGCACCTTGTGAATATTAAGCAGTTGTTTCGCAGTAGTTGAAGAACTTTGGCTCAAAAATTCATAGCGAATTTCGATCTGAAGCTGCAGACCTTTGCATATTCTCGGAGATATAAATTAATATCTAAGGGAAATTAAAAAAGCAGGAATATTATTAATTTCCTTTGTAATATTTCGAAAGACGTTACCAGGTCATATTAGCGATGATAAGATACCGGAAACAAGTCTTCCTACCCGTCAACTAGGTCCTGGTAACGGAACAGTCTTTTTTCTGACAACAATAGACTAATTCCGTAAACATCAGTCATACTCTTCAATTCATCTGTTTTTTAATTAAACTTTGCCGGTTTTCAGTAAGTCGGTGCAATTGTTTTCATGGGGAAAGAGAGTGCGAACGATTTCTTTATCGCCAACAACTAGGGTCAGGTAAAAAATTGGCTGTCTCTGACTAACCACTCACTTTGTGAAGTGTCGCCATTTGATTTTACTTTTGCTTCAGAATTTAGGCACAAAGTTCATTAACATTATGAGTACAATTTCCGAATTCTGTTTAATTCAACGTATTCCGCCCGATTCCATGTCTTGTAAATCAGAGTTTTGCAATATACACGCCAGATAACAGCCACCATGGATTTCCACTTGGGCTATACTTGATGCTCAAGGAGAGCCAATTAATTATATAGTTCGGTTGTTTTACAGTCACTAATTCGTCCTTTTAACTGTATGCATATTGCAGTTGGCGTCTAGAAATATCACACCTCCACTGTGGTAATAATTCACGAAAAACAGTGGTTGAGCAGAGATTTGGTTGAAAATATGACCGAGTATTCTGGTTTCCATGTAAGTAAAATAATTTCATCTTCATACGCGGGATGAAGGCTTCCAAGATCAGCACGCTGCAAACTCTGAATAATTAACTCTTACAGGTTTGTAACTCCTATGTTGGTAGTAGGCGTTAGAACGATTAAAAACTTTGGAAACGGCAATCAATTTTCCGCTGTAATAGTTGACGCTCCTCATTCTGCACAATTACGTATTGCTATAATACACAACGCGACGAGCATGTAGCCTACTTGGTGGGCATCCATTTACGTTATGGAAAATCTTTGGCACTGTGGACATTCAGGCTTAGTCTAGAGACCTTTTCGGCAGTCGCGCAGCGATTAGTGGGATTTGAAGGTTAGGGGGTACCAACAAAGAAAAGGGTAACCATAATGACGAGCGTTACCGAATTACGGGTGTATAGTTCGTTACGTTCGAAGCCGTGGCTCAATATTCATAACGTAAGACTTCCGAACGTTCAATAACCGAAGACTGTGGGTTTGAACCTCAGGTAACGTGAACATGAGGTTGATTAAGACTGACTGACTGACGACGACTAATAAAACAGAAAGGGCCATATTGGTCCCATTTTTCTTTGTTGGTAGTCCGCGGCTCAGTGGTTCAGGTCTTCGACCTTTAACCAATAGGTCCCGGGTTCGAGCCTCAGGACAAATTTAATACTTCGAACTTGTTCTCACCCAACAGATACCCTTTCATTAAGTAAAATATTTCAAAAAAAATTAGTTTCTTACCAGCCACATATAAAACTTGTCGTGCCTGTTTTACTAAAATCAGTTCTAAAATAATAAGGGCATCGAAGAGCATTTGGCATAATTTCTACTAAGTAAGTATTCATCCATTACCAGGTTCAGCTGCTGCAAGCTGTCGAAAACATATTCGTTTGACAGGCGCACCTTGTTATGACTGGAATATCTTGGCATTATGTTCTGAGATAATCATTATTACGTCACCGCCTAAGTAAAGCTCTGTACCGTATAACATTTGAAATATCTTTAAACATTAAAATTAAGCTATGTAATTAAAGTAGGCATGGATATGAATGGTCACCGACACACAAGAACGAACTTCGAAACGTATCTCAACTACAAATATGTTTTTCTAATTCTGCCACTAATGATTTCGAAAGTTAAAGTGGCTTGCATCAAAATGCCATGAAGTTGTTACAGTGTGCATGCTTTTGGTAAAAGACTGTCCTAGGCGACAGACAAATATTCTTATGTGCTTTCAACTATGTCCGAAAAATTATCAGAAATTAGTTCACATAACGGGCATTAATATCAATTTTGAACTGGGATTATTGCTAAAATTTTAACTTCCGATATATGCTTCATACGTACGGACCTAAATGCATGCGCCCTTAACCGAAGTCTCTGTCATAGCACAAGTGATTCAACGTTTGAAGCGATTAATTTTCACAATCTCCCTAGTCGCTTAATCAGAGAGATTAAGTTACACAGGGCTGTTAATAGTGTCCTTCCTGGGAAGTCCTTGAGAAGTATACCCAAAAAAAGAAGAAACCAGAAAGTGCCAATACAAGCGAGTCCCAGGAAGTAATTGAGAAGAAGACGATTCGATCGATGGGACAATACTTTTATTCGACTAACGTTTTGAGATCCGTCGCGGATTCGTCATCAGAGACATAGTCAGAGAGCAGTAGCAGATACGGTAGCGTATGCGCAGGATTTTCCAGTATTTATAGGATACAGCCATTACTGCAAACATACAACGACAATTAACCGTTATTGCCTTCTTGAGTGTTGGTGGTTTGTTGAACAGCATGCGAACTCTGACCTGCTGACATTTCACCATGCGTGGTAGACTCGGGCGTGATGATTGCCCGGTCATCTGGTCCTCCGGTCCTGGTGCAGGATGACGCAGTGGCCTGTCTGTACCCCAAGCGGCGACTTGCTTTGGCCAAACTGAGTCTCAGCACCGAACATGGATGAGGCAAATCGCTGCATTTGTTTATGATTTGGGGGCCCATGAACCATGATTCAAGTAATTATCGACTCACCCGATTGTCACCTCTTGCGGGAATTTCGGCCTCATCAAATTGAAATGTGTGGCCGGGTCTCGTCTAATGAGCCGCAACTTGAGAATTGGCATCAGTTCACCGCACTTCTACAGCGTGTTCGGCAGCACACGTTTTGAGAATTCTGCGAGTTTCTCCGACATAGTTGCTTTGCTCGCAACTGTATCAGATTCTGTAGACGACTCTAGATGTTTCTTGCCGTGGGAGTGTGTCTTTCGGCTTCATTGTCTGACGCTTTATGGTTGCCTCCGGCCTGCGTGCGACTCCAACTCCAAGTGGTGCGAGAAGGTGGCCGACAGCCTCCGCTACGTTTTTGATGTACGGAATAGCTCACCAAATTGTGGAGTTGGTAGGCTTTTGTTGGCCATCTCGTTTCCGTAAGCACCGGTTAACAAAGTAGTGCGGGTAGCCATTTTCTCTGAACACCAATCGAACGTATCGTATCTCGGCAGCTTTATCTTCTAGTTCGCTGCAGTGCGTCTCAATATGCCGATAGAGCGTTCTAACGCAACTGCTTTGTGGCTGATTGGATGGTTGCTGTTGTAATTCAGTATTTGCATCCTGTTTGTCACTTTCCTGAAAGCCTAACCGGTCTGTCCGGTAATTGAAGTAAGCCATTTTCTTATGTGAATCAGGGAAAGACTCTCAAACCTTAAACTATCTGAAAAGCAGTCATTAAGCGTATTTACTAATGCTCTAGCTTTTTTCCAACAGATTCTGAGGTAAATGTCGGTTTTTGTGGGGCTTGGGCGACTTGCGAAAAAGTTCTGAGTCTTGCGAAAAAACGTTAAAGCACTCAAATTATGTCTCAGAATATATAGGTCTAGTTCAATATATAATTTGGCGTCGCATTGATGTTGCCATTATATGCATTAATATAGCATTAAGTATAATAAGATGTTGTTGGGTAACATTTGGGAGGTAGGGAAAATTCCTCGCTCAGTAAATGTCTGCCAAAAGATGTTTTCCAGCCAGCGACGTTCTGAGCCTTACGTATGATTTAGCGTAAACATGTCTGTTGTTAGCGCGAACTGTCCAATATTCTGTTTTTCCGAGCTTGTAAGGCCAATCAGTCTTAGTCAGAAGGAAGTCAGATATAAAGGTCATCGCATGGGCGACATTAAAAACAGCACTTGTATAATTTCACGAAAAGCAGAAAACAAGTCCAGTATTTTAAAAATAACCCAACGATCAGAAGCCCGAGCGAAAATTGCCTTTATGGAATTAGTGTTGCAAAAATATCATTTTTATCACTTTATCATCAAAACAACGAGCGTATAAAAATTGTAATATGAGCAGGCTTAATCTGGCTGGAAATTATATAGCTCAGGCAAAAATATAGGAGTCATGTTGTGTTAACCCGAAGAGCTGTTCATATTTAAGTGTGTGAAATCCCAAAAATATTCAAAATTATGCTCTTAATCTGTTCTTGGGACTCCTGGTGAAGTGAAGTAGCTCCAGGACTTGTGTGAATTTGTTAAACCATTCTACCTACATTAGAAATATACGAAAGTTTATAAGCTTATATGTTGCTACGTTGCTATGCCATACCTTACCTCCAATTTATCGATTTCATGCCTGTCGTAGGCGTGAACTGTTCTTCTTGGCTTGAGAAAATCACCTGTCCGAGAAATATGGATGTTCAAGGGAAATGGGATCACATCGACAACATTAAAATATTCCTCGTATAGTGACCAAAGGTTCAGAAACCCGTCTGACCTAGCGATTTTGTAGAATTGGTCTTGGTAACCTGTCCCTTTATTTAATTCATCCTTAAGTCAATGAACTAACACTACCTAAAGCAACTCTGTACTGTATCCATTTGCAAAATCGGAATACGCGTATTTTGAGGAATTAGTTCGCTCTTCAATCAGTTCAGTCCTCAGAATCCATGAAAAAGATTTGGCGCAGTCGGGGTTGTGCACGATCGATACATCACCTGTGTATTCGATTGACGCACAGTCCATCAAAAAAGAAACTTTAAATACTTTTGTATTCAGAGGCTGCGAATTTTGGTAGTATTCCAAAACAAAATACGAAATAAACTCGCAAAAGCAGAACTGAGGACTGGAAGCAGCGAGAAATGATCATTGCATTTCCCTAATTCAAAACGAAATGTTCTAATGAAGAGCAAATAAAAGGTCTGATGCGAACGGATTTTAGTTAATTTGAAAAACGTCAGACTCGGACTAAATTATGCGAGACGTGTGCTGCTTCATCCTAAAACGAATGCAATAAAAGCCTTGTCAAGTTGGGTGAAGGCTGATCAAAATTTAAACTAGCACAGGGGCGTATGACAAGTAAGATATAAAAACTTAAAAATGCTATTTGCGAAAATGGCCTATTATGCAAAACGTAGCAAGTAAGGTTTTTTAATTTTTCTTCAGACCTAGAAAAAAAGGTTGCGATTTATCATGCGTTGAGGCAAAGAGCAAAGGGCCTCCTTCCTTATTGCCGTTTACTTTAGAATTCTTTAATAGGAGACTGTGCTGAAATGCTATTTAAGTATGGTATTGAGCGCAGCCATTAGTCTAAAAACATGCAAGAAATTACCAACAGGAAATATTATGATTCCATATACACTAGAGACAATAAAGTGAACATTTATTTTTGCCACTCTTTTTCCGCATTTAACTGGTGTGTATTGGAGTACCGTTACAAAGAACTTTATTATTATCTAAACTTGGGCAATTTTATGAAATCTGGCTTGTCTCTCTAGATGTTGGAAGTCATTAGCAATGAACGACATGCATACTCGTACAGCTGTCTGATGTTGTATCCGACATAAGTGTTGCTCTCCACCTACTGATATATTTTCCAATATAACAAGCTACCTATTACAAAGATTACGTTTTTCAGATACACACATTTACTTTAGTTAACACAATAAAGCATCCTGAAACAAAAGTTTTTAGTGCCATCTCTTGCTTCCTCCAGCTGTTAAAATTGTTAATGGCAGTCTTGCTATACGTTTCTCAAAGCCAAATATATGGAGTTGGTTCAGTATGTACGCTGGCATCTATTTGATGTTGTCAGTATATGCATTAATATAGCATAAAGTATACTAAGATGTTTGCGGGTAACATTTGGGAGGAAGGGAAACTTACTCGCTCAGTAAGTGTCTGCCAAAAGATGTTTTCCAGTCAGCGATTTTCTGAGCCTTACGTATGGTTTAGCGTAAACATGTCTGCTGTTAGCGCGAACTGTCCAATATTCTGTTTTTCTGGACGTGTAAAGCCAATCAGTCTTAGTCAGAAGATAGTTGGGCATAAAGGTCATCACACAGGTAACAATGAAAACAACACTTACATAATACCGTGAAAGCCAGAAAGCAAATCCCGTATTTTATAAACAACACAACGATCGGAAACACGTCCGATCCAAAGATTAATGGAAATAATTGTTGTAAAAATATCATTTTGTTAACTTCATCAGTAAAATATAATCAGTAAATCAACGGGAGCATAAACTTTGGGAGAGGAACAGGCTTAAGTTGACTGGAAATAAAAGAGCATACGCAAAAATGTACAAGTCATGCTAAGTTAACCTGAAGAGTTCTTAATAATACGCTGTGTGAAATCCCAAAGGTATTCATAAACTTGTTCTAAATCTGTTCGTGGGACCCTTAGTATTTACTTAGTGTATTTAAATAGCTCCAAAACCTCTGCGAATTCGTTAACGCATTCTATTTTTTTCCAAAGTATACGAGAGTTTAGTTTACTAAATGATGTATGTAAACGAATGGATGTTGTTATGCCATGTCTTACCTTTGATTTATTAACGTCACCCCTCTCGCTAGCTTGGAATGCCCAATATTCTGTTCTTCTTGGCTTGTGAGAAGCCCAGCGGAAATGACACCAAACTAACGACATTAAAATTTTCCTTGTATAATGCCATAAAGGGCATAGAGCAGGTCCCCTGTGACAAAACCAACACCAAAGTCCAGAAAACCGACCGAGTTGGCGATTTTTAGAATGAATGATAGCACCCTATCACATTATTCATTTCATCACTAAGCTAACGAACTTGCATTAATTTAATCAGTTTAGCACCCTATTCCTTTGAAAAATCGGAGTAAATGAAGTTGGAGGAAATAGGTGGCTCATCACTCGGGTCAGTTCTCCGGATTTGTGTGGAAGAACCAGGGGTGACAGGTGTGTGTCAGGAGCAATACGTAATTTGGACATCGAAGGGATGCATATTCCATTAAGAAAGCAACTTGTAATACTTAAGTTTTCAGAGACTGCGAGTTTTGATAGAATTCCAAAATAAAATACCGAATAAACTTTCAGCAGCATGAATTGAGGACTAAAAGTAGTGCGAAATGATCATTTACTTTCTCCGACTTTAGACAAACTGTTCCGATGTAGAGCATATAAAAGGCCTGATAGAAGCAAATTTAAGTTGATTTGAAAACATAAAACTCAAACTTGTGCTGCTTCATCCTTAAAACGAATGCAATTAAAGCCTGTTCAAGTTTAGGGAGGACATGCCAACATTTAAACTAGCATGGAGCCTATGAAAAAGTAATATAAAAAGCAATCAATAGTATTTAAGAAGATGGCCTGCCATGCAAAACGTAGCAAATAAGACCTTTTTTATTTTCTTTCAGTCCTATGGAGGTAAATATTACATCTTATCATGTTTTAAGACAAAGAACGAAGGGCCTCCTCCGTCCTTGCCGTTTATTTTAGAATTCTATAAGGGGGCAGTGTGCTCTAAAGCTATTTAAGTTTGGTACTTAGTACGGCAGTCAGTCTATAAATATGCAAGTTATTACAAGCAAGAAATATTAGGATTCCATAAATAAAGGAAAAAATAAAGTATACATTACTTATGATCACTTCTCTTCCTGCCTTCAACCGGCATCTCTCAGAATAAAGTTCGAAGGCAGTTTACGTCATATAAATTTAGGCCATGTTATGAAATCAGAGCGGCTCCGCTGGCGTTTAATTTTTTAATCGCTAGATGTTGGATATCGTTAAAAATGAACAAATTTATACTCGTACAGATGTCAGATGTAATATGTAACATAAGTGTTACTCTTCGGATACTTATATATGTTCAAATATCACGAGCTACCTTTTTACAAGGATGACGTTTTCACACGCCCACATTTTCTTCTAGTAAAGACAATAAATAATTCTGAAATAACCTTTTCTGGCCCCATTTCTTGCTTTTCCTCCCACCATCCGTTCAAAAATGTTAGTGGCAGTGTTTCTATATATTTTTCAACGCGAAATATATGGAGTTCGTTCAGAATATAAGCTGGCGTCTATTTGATTTTGCCATTATATACATTCTCGAGCCAGCAACGTTCTGCAGCTTACGCCTGAATAAGCGTAAACATGTCTGCTGTTAGCACAAACTGTCAAATTTTCTCTTTGTCTGGACTTGTAGAGCCAAATCAGTCTTAGTCAGAAAGAAGTCGCATGTAAAGATCGTCACATGGACGACATTAAAAACATTACTTGCATAATGTCACGAAAAGCAGAAAGCAGGTCCAGTGCCCTAAAAATAACCCAAAAATCATAAACCCGTCCGATTAGTAGAGTTTCTGGAATAATAGTTGTAAAATATCATTTTGTCCCTTTCATCATTAAAACAATGACCGCATAACCATCGTGATGGAAAGAGATTTAATTTGACTGGAAATTATAGAGTCGTGTTGTGTTAACGAAAAGAGTGTTTCATTTTACGTTTTGTGGGACTCTCAGTGAACTGAAATAACTCCAGCCTTTGCGCGAAGTTGTTAAAGCATTCTACCTAGGTTTTAAATACATGAGCGCTTAGTTTGCTATATGATATACAGTACCACCTAGAATTCGTGTAATCTGCCGACATATGCGAACGATTGATACTCTTTAGCTAATCGGCATTGGGTAAGGTTGTAGTCTATTCTGAAGTCATTTCAGTCACGAAATGAGGCCGCCTTTAAACGAGCTTCTTTCTGACCGCTAAAAAACGTACGTACTGCAGAAGGTGGCTACTTAAGTAGTACGCATGTCTACTATTTATTTTCACCGCCTTTATAAATTCAAATATATCTTTGTGGAAAAAAGTAACGAAAAAATTGTTCGTTGTACACGTTTGGTAGCAAATTACGCCTTGTTTAAATTGTTTACTTAAAGAAAGGGTAAATTTCGGTTTTAAAATAGTTTCTTACTATGAGTTTTTTTATGATTGTTAGGTGTTCATTCCTTATACATCACATCCATTAATTAAATAAAACTATCTATAATGTATACGGCATGTTCCACATCGGTTGCAATATTTTATGAGAACGATGCGACTTATTCCTCAAACCGTAGGCAAAAACTCGTTTTTCTTATGTAGGATGTACACAGTGCGCAGTTTTTAAACCTTAAATTTCAGTATAATGGTCGGTAGGTTTCAAAATCATTTGGCAATTTCAAAGCATTTTTGAACCGAAAAAACCATTTCTTTAAATTTTAAGACGGCGTAGGTTGCAACAAAAAGAGTAAAAGAAATAATTTTCCCGTTTACGTTTTCCATAAATTATATCTTAATTTATAAAGCATGAGCTATGGACGGAAGCAGCGGGAAATGGTCAGTTAATTTTGCCGATTTTGGAAGAAGTGTTCCTGTGAAGAGCAAAACAAAAGACCTGTTGGGAAGGGATTTTAGTCAGGTTGAAAAAAATAAAACTCGGGCAAAAATGCACGAGACCTGTGCTGCTTCAACCTAAAAACGGATGCAATTAAAGCCTAGTCAAGTTGACTGAGGGCAAGTCAACCTTTAAACTAGCATGAGGGCTTATGACAAGCAGATTAAAAGCAACTAATAGTATTTGCGAAAATGGCCTGTGGTGCGAAAGGTAGCAAGTAAGGTCTTTTTACTTTTGTTTAGACCGAGGAAAAAGGAGGTTGCATTTTATCACGTGTTGAGGCAAACAGCGAAGGGCCGTTTACTTTAGCAGCCTATAATAGGAGGGTGTGCTGTAACGCAATTTAACTATGGTATTTAGCGCGGCCATAAGTCTAAAAATAAACAAGAAGTCAGCAGCAGTTATTATTAGGATCCAATAGACACTTGAAACAATAAAGCATACGTTTCTCATTGCCTCTTCTTTTTTCGCGGTTAACCGGCATGCATCAGAATACTGTTACATAGCAGGGTATTTCATATTAACTTGGGCCATTTTATGAAATCCGAACGACTCCTCTGGCTTTTGATTTATGCATCTCTAGATGTTGAAAATCAGTAAAAAGTACGGAAGAAATGCTTACTCGCACAACTATGATATTTTTTAATTTGATACGGTATAAGACGTGGGTGTTACTATCTGACTACTTGCATATCTTAAAATATCATGACCTACCTATGGCAAAGATAACGTTTTTTTCAGAAACACACATTTCTGATAGTTCAGATATTAAAGCATCCTAATATAACAAAATCTGGCACTATCTTTTGTTTCGACTCAATAAATGTTAATGACATTCTCGTTATACCTTTTTCAACGGCAAAGGTCATACACACAAAGCCGAAAAAATGTACTGCAATCAAGCAAACTACAGTTCACGTTATAAACGCTAGTACTCTGACTTTTGCATGGCCGTATTTCAAGTTGCGTTAGAAAAGTCTACGCAAAAATACCACTGCACAGGTGGAGATTATATCCTTTTAACCATATAATAGGTGAGGTGCTTGTTTACTGATTTTTAACGTTGTACTTTCCTCAAAATTAACTTATAACTTGGATTGGATTAGTATGCTCAAGGGTCTACAGGTGCAGACTAAAATTTGATGTTAATATTTTGACTAGAGTCTACAAGCCACAGTTACAACCTGCTAATAAGCAATCAGTAGTTTAGCTTTCAAAACTATTTATCATACAGGCAACCCAGGTACTAGCTAAAAGTCCAGACATGCCTTTCGCTGATATTCCGCCGCTGATGAACTTTGGCCAACATACTTGTGTTATATTTCGGTTTGTACCCGTAGACCCTTGAACATATTTATCTACTCCAAGTTAGAAATTATTTTTTGATAAAAGTAAAAAACGACAATTTCAAAACTGGAACAGAAAGCACACAGAAACTGCTGGGGACCCGGTGATGAGCCGAACCCCTCGCAACTGAGATATGCAGCAGCAGAATATTGGCGAAACATGTATCTGGTTTTTTAGCTAGTAAGTAGGTTACTGACTTTACTTAGGAGCATGGTTGCGATGCCGGCATTGTTGACTGCATTTAATACTCCCCCCTCCCTCCACACAGGGCTTAAAACTGGGCCAGATCTTGCAGTCAGTTCTGTTTGTTTTTATAGAGATATTGACAGGTGGAGAGAGAATCATGCTGAATAGCACCTTTTTAATATGGCTCATATGTCACTCTGAAGTACGCGAGACGCAAGATTCATGATTTTTCGGTAAAAATGTGATTTTTCTGTCGGGAGAA
>UYRU01043689.1:9689-20138 GCA_900617775.1 Dibothriocephalus latus | reverse complement strand
GGGTTCCCTAGAGATGACCCATCGACACTTAGTGCACCAACACGTTGCTTAAAGTTTACTTAGTTGTTTTTCAAGAGTGAAAAAATGAACAAACTCGAAAATAATTTCAGTCAAATCACACTCGTTTAGTTGTCTATAATCGCAATGTTCAATGTCAATAGGTAAATACGCTTAGTTGGAGCAATTAAGCAATTCCATAAACAATCGTTACTTAAATATTGTAAGTAAAAAAAGTAGTTGCAACTGAAGAAAATGTACACAATGTTGCAAGCCTGATTAGATTATGCATAACCTTAAACAGTTACTGAACTTCTACGTACTGGTATTGGCAAAAAGCTGCATTCGGGCTGTTGTCCTTGAAATAAGCAGATAGTAATTTCCTAAGTTTGTCTTGAGACATTTTTGTCGTAATTCCGGCAGTATTAATGGGCATTCTACTTTTCATATGAGTTTTCTTTTAGTTGACGTATAGTCTGTTTAGCGGCGGCAATTCGCAGAACTATTGATACTTGCTATAATTTGAGACTCATTCGCTTAGTCATTAGGGCTCTGCAGAAGCCCTGAACAGTTTGTTTTCGTCGAGGGATTCACCTTGGGTTTAACGCTGAAGACATTTTTATGAGATGAGAAGAAACTAAGAAAAGTCTCTCGCTGCTAAAATTTGCAATCAAAATGTATTAAAAGATTTGACGAGTTTGAGCCAGCAATAGCCATTACAGTCCCCTTGTCTTTGCTGGCTTAACTATCTGTCTATACTACAAACTGCTACAGAGGCTCAAGGCGAAGGCGGAGCGGGTTCCGCTAGCGGTCGCTGAGGGTTCATCAAGGAGTTTGAGTGAGGATATCGTCATATGGGCACAACTCTAGGCATACGTTTAAGGAATTTTAATTCGAATTTTCCGAAGTTGTTGCAAGACGTGGTGAAAAGTCATATGTAATCTGTGCCGTTAATGTGGGTTAAAAGACATTCGTCGCCAATAGCGCTGGGATGAGTGGATATTATTCTCAAGTCACCTAGCTTGTAAGTGTCATAATGAATGCTTTACAGTTTTGCACCTATTCAGCAGGAACCACATAAATGCAAGACAACCTTAAAAGATAATTGCAAACTTTTTCGCCGATAACAGAAAGTTTAAAGACCACTGGTAATGCCCTGATCATTTCTGCACTCACATACTTCCTTATTTCTAAAGAGGCGAACTTTACTGCAACGAATACTGACATAATCTTAGCATACAATCCTTCGCATGACATCTGCAAGGACAACTAAAACACATCGGACACGAGGTAAGTTAATTTGCGATTCTATACGTTCAGGTTATGGACTGAAACTCTAGTTAAGTATTCTCTACCGCAAATACAGCTGGCTGATTTCTGAGCTTGTGTAGAGAAGGAATTAAGCAACTAATCGCAAAATATAATTCAAGCAAACTGGCAAGTAAGGTAAAATTTGAGCAGAGTAGCTACAGACATAGTACCAACCAGGTGATGAGTGCGGGAGGGTGCAGTTGATGGTTTATTCCATGGTACTTTTAATTGCATGTCAGGACCACAGCCACAACCTGAATATATTCACTTACTGGGTGAGAAGTCTTAATACCCCAGTCATCTTCGGACTAACCTGGAATAAAGCTTTCACTTGGTCTTCCAAGAGTTTCAGATTTCCCTTGGAACTGAGAGTTATTCGTCCCAAAAGATGGAGTTTCGGAAGACCCGGGAGCCCTTGAATGGCGCATCTCGAATCCTGTGTTGAACTGCCGGGCAACCTCTCGCTTAGGTTGGGCGAATGACTGTCAGCTTGACAGCTCTGCGGTGTAGATAAATACGAAGTCTGAGCATTTGATCTTTGGTTTTGGTTCACCAAGCATCCAGGAGAGGATGTGAATTGTAGAAAGACCGGTATGGTGCTTCCCTTTGCACTTTTTGACACAAAGAGTTCTGCAAACGAGATATTTGAATGAACGATTCCAATACAACAGTGAATTGTGTAAAATTCAAAAAAGAAGAAAACAGAAACCAAATTGCAGGTAATCTTAAGCAGATCGATAAAAATAAATGCCTAAAGGTGAGATGAAAAGCGTCGCCCCATGCCCCATTTAAGAGGAGAAAGATACGGCAATTGCAGTAGCTAGTGAAAGCAGTAAGTTGAAAAAGCAAGTTTTCTTTTAAAATTTCGGCAAAGCACTTCGGAATATTTTATTTTAGCTGGCAAATGGATGGACTAAATGCAGCGGTAGCTGAAGCCACAGGGTGACATTCAGTTAACATAAAAGGCTGTAATTGGAATAAAAAATTCCATAATACGGAGCGAAAAGTCAACAACTGCGTTTAGTAGAAGGTAGCCACAAATAACATCATAAAGTTTTAATTTCTCCGCACTAATGTGGCTAATGTCACACCTAAGTACTGTTTAATACATAAGGATACTCTTTGTTTCATTAATAACATTTATTTATCTTTTTTTTTACGACCGCAATAGACTGTTTCAATCGAACCCCATTTATTGCTCGAGTTCAGAGCAAATTTAACTAAAAATACACAAAACCCACGAAACTTTAGTGAATGTACCAAACAAAACTAATCTGAGTACTCGACAATCTCCCCTAATCTATGCTACAATGATCTCAACCAACCATAAAATGTGATCTAAAGTAGTCTTGCTAATCGTTTCAGTAGTTTAACCGAAATTTATTTGGAACTCTAGAGTTGTTGCTTAAAAAAGAATGCCCCTGGAGGTGAAAACATTGAAAACCAAATCAAGATTTCAGATGCGAATTTAAGATAGGGAAATATATGATCACTTAACTTTTCTGCCAGAAATTGGTTGTCGTGTGTTAGAAAACTTTACGTATTTAATATAAAACCTCAAATCAGCAAGAAGATTTGTTTGAATCAAAATGTGCTGTCTTCCATCTTTATATATAAAGGCAACCTCAGGATGCTATACACTCACTCTTTAACAGCTCCGTACTATGAATGCGCGGGGCGAAGATACTGGCGCCCAAACTCTCTGATCCGCCACTCTGCGAACACCGATCAACGGTCTGGTGCAATTGCTCATTTTCCTCGCGAAGCAACGAAATTTCACTTTGAAGGCTGGTCAGCAGAGTCTGCATTTGTTGCAACTGGTGGAACCGCGAAAGTGACTCCAATTGAGCGTCCGTCAGTCGCAGATCCTTGTCAGCCAGCTGGTTCTGCAGATTCGACAGGTCATCGGAACTGACTGACTGCCCATCAAAACCGACGTTGGGGCAAGTCGTGGAGGGTGATTCGGCGCTGGAGCTGGATGGCGACTGACGACTGTTGTGGCCGTCAGCGTCACTCGATGGGTAAAAGTAAATGGTACTGATGCACAGTAGATGTACTTACTAAGGGGTTATGAGTGCCAAAACTGAAGAGAGTAGTTTAACACACATTTGAGGTTGTTTATTTTATTCACTGAATAGACTTAAGGCGAAAAATGCTGTTTACTAGAAAAGCGTTCAGTTTAGCTCAAGATATTGCGGGGCATAGTCGGTCAACGCTGTCCTAATCCAAGGTCTCTTGATATCCAAAGAATTTTGTACGCTATTAAACGCTGCGGACCAAACCGTCTTAATCTAGCATGTTGTGCTATAAAAGAACATCACTGAATACCAGAAATGTTTTAATTATATTTGTCTAGAGAACATAAAATCTTGTTTTGAGTTCATGAAATTGAGGTAAGTGCAAGTATAAGATAACGCACTATTTTCGGGAAAGGAATGGCAGATTCAGTTTAGAAAATGCTGTTTTGCAACGATGATATGTTCTTTGCCATACAGATAAGTAATATACTTAGGAGATCGTAAGTTGTCAATACAAAAGAACATGCGACTCCCAGGAAGTAATTGAGAAGAGGACGACCCGATCGAGTCATCATTAGCTTCAAGTTTTAATATTCACATTTTAAGTCCGATTTCCTTTGGAAAATTGTTCCGAAAATTCGGCTGGTGGGAACAATAAAGGTTCAAGATTTAATATAACAAAGCAGAAAACAAACTATCATTATATAAAGTGCATATAAATAGACGCGATATGGTTCAAAGATACAAATAATATGCAATATTAGTAAAAATAAAACCAACATACCTGTGCTGAGAAGAAGTTATATTGTGTTTGTTTTTAGCTTGATCACATGGATCACGACTTTTGCTTCTGCCGAATGCTCGATTTATGGAGGTTTTTAGCTGAAAAATGAGAATTTAATAACATAGTTTATATACAGTCTGTTTGCTGAGTATCGGGATATTTTGTATCGCCTACGTCGAGCAAGTTCAGTAAGCCGACTCTGAAGCATTGTATCAGACTCCCGTTTGTCTACATCACACCATGATGTGTATTAATGACTTTAAAAAAACTAGTTTGCTTTTTGGCAAAATACACCATAGATTCAGGTGAATATTTTCCATTACACCGGATTTAGCATTTCAAAAATATCCAACATCCCACGGTGATTTATAAAAACCTACCAACCAAACGCTTAAATATCCGACTACTTTTACTTAGCTCACCATAAAAAGCGTCATTAGCAAGTTTAAATGTAAGCAATTTAAGCTTTAGTTAGGTGCCGTATGCTGCATTTTAGAATGCTCGATACTGCAATCAGTGACACAGTAAATTACCTAACGTTTCCTGCGCACTTCAGCATATTCACTGAGCGGACCAAGGGCCGGGTATATGCCTGATGGATAGTTCGGGAATATTTCCTTCCTTACAGCTGTCATTATGTGTAATTAAGGATACTTTGTACCCACCTATTTTCCCTTAACTCGTCGTCTTATTGAAATTGTAAATGAAACTACCTTGCTGGATAGTTTTCACTTGTGAAACAAGAAATTCTAATAGAAAGTAATCGAGGGCGGGTATCAAATTCGTCTTGGTGACGCTTTTGGATAAGCATTTGCCATAAATTAAGAAGATTAAAGTATTGCCATGTGGTCAGCAAGAGCAAACGGCAAAAATATTTTTGAAGGTCAACGTTTAGGAGGTCGCCCATATCTAAGTGCAACAAATAAGAATGAAACTTACACAGAAAATTATTTATTTTCACACCGGAGCATACACATACAGCATAGTTCACTGCAAACTCTATTTACATATAGAGCGCATGTGCAAAACTTCGTTAGAAGTGGTACAGTTAAACCATACAGATAAATTAAACTCTGCCCATCAAGCTGTCTTGTAAAGGCAACACAAACTAGAAAAAGAGCACAGTATAATGTGAAAAACTGGCAAATCAAAGCTCTATTCGTGAAAAGGCATAACGTCACGCTTGGAATTCACTCCATGTGGAGGAAACAAAAATAAATTCAGTGTTGAAAGTTTCGATTTACAATTATAGAAGATTCTTGCTGTAAACAAAGTGAAATTTTTTGATAGTGGCTTGCTCACTGAACTTGGGAATTACGCCATTTGCGTAAGATGTAGGCATAACCCGTGGCGGGCTAATACTTTTGTGAAGCATAACTTATGATTAGATTATCTAAGCAATAATTGTCAACCGTTAGCTTTGACCGAATACCGAAATGTACCTTTGAAGGGCTGCAGCATAACCCTTCCCCAAATTAGTATAGTCACCTACAGCAAATGAATAAATATAGAACAGACTAAAAATAATCAGTTTTTAGCGGGCTGCTATGAATGCAAGTAAGCCGAGACGTTTAGTCGATAAAAACCAAAATGGCTTATGTAAGCTTCTTCACAAACGTTTTTTCTTTTTCCCGCAGCCCAATTAAAGAGAAATGAAGAAGGTGGGTTTCTATTTGCACAATAACACATTGCCTTGTCTGACAAGCACACTAACAATGGGAACTATCCTCAGAAAAAAGTTATTTATTAGACAGTATTTTTAGTTAAACATGTGTCAACGGCCAAGATTTTTGCCTATAAGACAGCTGGTGGTAAACATACGTTCTAACGAATACAATTAAGTAGGTTCTAAGAACGATGACCTTCGCATGTGGTAAAATTTTAATCTTGTGGTCAACAGCGGCAGTTGCAGACGGTTTATTGGCGTCATAATGCTATGATGCCATTGCTGTATTGCTGCTAAATAGTTTTATCCTAATTAACATTGCCACTATAATTTACATTTTGACCAAAGCCGTTGCACTAATCATCTTCAAAATGTTTTATGAATGAAAATAATGCAGGCTCTGATCGAACGAAAATATTTTCACTTCAAATTGAACAAAGTATAACAAGCCAAGAGGCAACTACATTGCGGTATAAACTAGTTTTTGCACTCAGTGTTTGCAAATTGCAGTCCGCCAATGACGTCAATGTTTTGACCTCTGAGCAAAAAGGAAAGTGAACTTAGTTTTGATAATTATAGTTGTTTTTTCATCATATTATTTTCAATTATATTGTCAGTCTTAGCCCTCGATACATAAAACTGTAAGCAGAAGGACATTACTGACAAAGATATTGGACACTAGGATGGCCAGTTCTGGCTCATTAGCCGTCGTCAGCCAGTGATATTATCCTCACTCTTCCAATGATTATTAATCAAACGAATTAATTCTCAGATGGACTCTACTGTACTTTAAATACGATTCATTCAAGAAGGCGGTAAATCGTTCGGGAGGTGATTAGTGAAAGTTACACTGCAAAGCGTTTTGAAAGCGGATTGGTAGTTCATGAACTACGCTACCATCTGTAACTGTAGCCAAGGTGGGTTTCCGGGTTCAACATCCTACCAAATTAGATCTGAAACCTGCGATTAGACCCTGCGTCTGTTGGTCACAAAGATATGGCGCCAAAAATAGTAAAAAAATGTAAGTGCTATATTCATGCATTTGCATGCTCGTCCGATAGTGGCAAGGCAAGTGATGTTCCATACGTCTTTGTTTAATGATTGTTTGCAAGTTATTTAATTCAACTGTTTATGTCAAAACAGAAGTGCCACATTATGCCAGCTTAATAACCAATAGCTTGGCGTTAAGCATCGGAATTGAAAACACACTTTTCGTTAGACTGCATCAATTCAGAAGTCTTGATTATTATTTGTGCTATAATACCTTGGCTACCTACGGGTTAAAAGGGAGAGAATATCACGAACCCGGTTAAGTCTGCCAGAGTTGTGAAGCAGCAAATGCTCCAGGGATTCTTGGGTAGAGAAAGGGTTCAACTGCTGCGATGAATCTGCCGAGATTCGGCTCATCTCCTGGTAGCTAGAACTTCGAAGAAAATTACTGGCCGAATCCGCGTCCGTAATATTACCTGTTAAATATAAATGCAGACAATTTGACAGAGTTTGCCAAACGTAGAGCAACCTACCGTAGCCTGTATCAAAGTCGATGCATTTATTGGAGTCATAATGGTGGCGCGCATCAGTTATAGATTCAATATGTAAATCGAATCCTTAAATACATATTTTGGACCCTACGGAAAGCAAATAGTCGCAATCATTCCTGTCCGTGAAAAGTAAAACATACAATTTTGCGGTGCGACAGAAATATTTTAAGAGGCAACTCAGCCTTTCTTAAAATGGCTGCCCCACAGTGCGTGATTTCATCCTTGTCGCACTTTACAACAGGATAAGTATAAGTATAAAAATAGATGGAAAAAAAGGTTTTTATTTATAAAGCTTTGTAGTTATAGATAGCAATGAGGAAATCATAAATATCGCCGAATAATAGGGAACTTTGAAAAAAATAAATAGATTAAATGACCGCAAAGGAAAAGTTCCAGAAGGGGACTTTAGCTTTGTATGCGGTATTTGAGTGTTGCAACGTCGCTCATAGGAAGCAGAGATGTGTCTTAGTTACACATTAGGCCTGTGCAGGTTATGGATGATAATATTAAGAAAATAGATTGCACAATCAAACTAATGCACGGCGAAATGAAGCCTCGATGTCATTGAACTGCACAAAAGAAAGTAGTGTTGTGGAGAGATGAACGGTTGGCAGTGTGTCGTTTTTAAAACACCTTCCAAATGAAAATACACTTTTGGTTGTTTGTATAGACAATCCTTAAATAGCATATTAGCAGGCGTTACTTTAATAGAAAAAGATGAGCAAATTAAAGAACGTGCAACTGCTTCAAGCCATTGTACTTTATCATTTGAGATTAATAAGTTTAACGAATATGTTTGCGGATGTTTAACTATTGTTTTATGTTAATGCTTATGCTATTCACCAAACAGTAAAATGCATTTGAGAGCTACGTTAATATTTGAAGATTTTATCAAATTAAAAGTTGTGTACATATACTTCTTACAGGCTGCGCTACAGTCACAGGTATACAGCCGAGGCGTCCTCCGTTTTTATCGTGAGAGCCAACGCTTAAATACTCGATTTTTGAATATCTTTATTCAGTATGAATTCCCCAGAAGCTATACGGTTACTATTCAAAGCAACGTAATGAAAGAAGGCCATCACATAAGACGCAAATATTCGATAACTTATCATCACACCTCCTGGTCGTCTAATCTTCTTATATTCGTGTTATTGCTTAAGGATGTACATTAATCTCGATGCTACCGACGCCAGATAGCCGTGTTTAGCTTCCAGTAATTTTTAATCTGCACGGCTGTGCTGTGAATCAGGGCGTCAAGGTGGTAGTTGCCTACGTCCCGTGAATCGTGAACTATACAATGGGAGGGCGACTTCGCACGGATTTAAATTGTACGGTACTGGGAGAAGTTTTGATTGGTATTCAACGCCAATGGGAGCCGACTGTCCTAGTTAACCGTCTTCACTTTGCGTTGCGTTTCAAAGCATGCGTTTCTTAACATGCACACCTGAACTTGGTCTAAAAGTTAGTTGTATTAGTAAATCATGTGAATATGGAGATGTGTTGTCAAGGAACGTCGCGAATTTTTCCCTTAACACCATTAACTGCGGATGGTATTGGAGTCTGAGTTATCAGAGCATATAATAAAAAATGAATGAAAGCTATTTTTAGTGCTAGACGCTATAGCTCCAGGTCTTCATGATGGTCAATATAAACCAAATGCTAGATTCTTCAGACTTCCAGTGGACCGTGGGCAATCCTTTTGGCTGCGTGGGCATAGTGCGCGCGATAACAAAATGGTAAGTTAATATGTCTATGGATGTAGATGATATTAATAGGAGCAAACAGGCAAATTCCAGAAAGCAGTTAAGAAGGAGATTACTTAACAAGAAGCGTATTAGACTGACTCTTCTGGTGCCCGCTTGAAACCCCTTTCTCTGACAGTTAGTGCCCCGTATCGTCGCCGGCTCGCGCCGAGTCGCCACCCTCACACTGGTACAAGATCATGCATTCGACTTTGCGTGCACGCGGATACCGGTCCAGTCATGGACGTAACACCACGCCCCCACCTTTCGTCCAGTTCCATTGTAGGACAGCACAAATTTTCACATGCTTTTGCCCTCCAAACATCGCTCTTAATGAATTCTTGTTCAATTTCGAAGCCCATCTTCCCTTGGTTCACTCGGCCGCTTTCATAACTGGGAAGCAAGTGCCCTCCCCAAAAGCAGAAACCTCTGGACGTCAATAGATTCACCGAGTTAAAGTTATTTTCTATCGAAATTGCGAAATTGAAACTATAAACATGCTGCCTTGGTTGAATGCATTACATCGAGACGGATAAATCACATTTCCCATGGCCTGCTTGGAGGATCAAATAGGAGTGCAGATAAAAAAACTGGACGCAATTTTTATTGCTGGGTATTTTCTAAATGTTTCACATCACAATTCCCTGCAGCATCAAAGGGCCTTACTAACTTACAAAATTGAAAAAATATCTTTTGCATATCTTTTTGCCGAATATTTTAATAAACGTTCGAAAGGTGCGCGCGTCTTCTTACCATTCAACTTCAACTCCTTTCAAATCAAGAAGCCTTGTAAAGGTAGTATGTGCAGTAGTCGCCGAAAATCACGCAACATATGCTAAAGATTAATACTCTTACGCTAATCGGCATTGATTTAGGTTGTAATACTGATTATCATGCAGTCTATTCTGAAGTCCTTTCAGTCATTATAGGTTGCGGGCTTTTTAATGAGCTTCAATCTGACCACTAGCAAAACGTATCTATTCTAAAAACCGGCTACTTAAATAGTATGCCTTGTTCTTATTTATTTTGACTGCCTTTATAAATACATATATATTTTATGGAAAGCGCGAACGAAAGATTTTTGCTTTATCATTTATTTTGACTGTCTTTAAAAATTCAAATATATTTTATGGAAAACGCACGAAAAAATTATTTCTTGTACTCTTTATAAGTTCAAATATATTTTATGGAAAACATCGACAAACAAATTATTTCGTGTGCATGTTTGATAGCAAATTACGTCTTCTTTAAATTTTATACTCAAAGAAAGGGTATCTTTTGGGTATTTCGCATTTATGCGAGAATTACTTTTTGTATTCTTTACGTGCAGTTCACAGCATAGTCAAATTCTCAATGTGTCTAAATTATTTAGCCCGCACTTATCGTA
>UYRU01043687.1:6846-17481 GCA_900617775.1 Dibothriocephalus latus | reverse complement strand
AGAGAGGTCGCTCGAGGCAAATGTGAGTTAGAGTATGATAAAAGCGTAGGAAAGGCGAGGCCTTATTGGGCCAGGCCAAAGTTGCCCATTACATTCCATTTGCGAGTTAATAGCCAACTACTTTATTAGTAATAGCAGTAAAAAATCGAATCCCAGGTGGCCTAATAAGGAGAAGGACGAGCGTACACCGAAAAGGGTTAACTATGTGTCTGACGCATTTCGGCTGGTTTTTAATTTACCCATCAACAGAATATTCATTCACTAAACACGGAAATACAAAACAACTACTTTGAACGTTTCAGACACACAATAAACCGCCCTGGTGAAGACTCGACTTTCTCTTACTTTATAAGTATTCTGTGTAATCGCTATTTTCTTATTTTTAATACATATGACTTCCAGGAAAAGTTAGAAAATTATAGGTAACTATCCAGGCGTAATTTAGGCGTCTGGGATGTATTGAAGAAAGATCGGAAAGAGCATCAATCAGATTTAATGATCGGTTGAGTGAATTAAAAACTGTTTTGTCCTCGAATAAGGACATAATAGCGGCGCCTTGAACGCCATAAAGAAGGCGCGTTCTGAGCGCCAAGGGGGAAGGAAATGGTGGGGGTTGGCCATATCCCAGCCACTTGTTGTTGGCAGGTTGTCGCACTCTCTGCGGCAAAAGTTGTGAGAGGCGTGTGGCCTGCGGTAAAGCAGCGAAATGCAAAACAACCAAAAAGGCTGCTACCGTTTGTCCAAACTCTGCAATTATGAGACATCTTTGGACAGGGAAAGAAGAGGGATATTAGTAAAGATAAAGCAAGCTATATCGTGAGGACTCGAGTGTTTCCGGGTGCTGTATGAGAAGGGATAGTTGAGTGCGGCTGGAAATACTATTTCGATTCAAAAAACCTACGTATGTTTGTAAAATTAATTATCCCGAAACATAATACCCATATATATTCAATTCACATCAAGATGCCAGACTCAAAGAGAGCTCCGCTGCAACAAGCTAACTCATTACATAGTAACTGCATAAATGCTATGGAAGTCTATCTTTTACTGTAGAGGTCCCTACAAACTCAAATATATTTAATATAAAACATGAACGCCAATATTTCTTCGTAGTCCTCTGATAGCAAATAACGACTTCCTCAAATTTTTAATGTTGAGCAGAGGTTTGACTCGGTTTTAGAAAACCCGTCTAATAATTTTTAAGTCAACTTGCCATTGTACTTTCAGTAAGGGTTTTTCAAACTCTATTTACATATCTTACTGTTTTACTGTACGAGTCCAAAGGCTGCACCTTAAATTTTATTGCCGAAAAAATAGTCAACTACTCTATGAGTACTTTGGTAGATCGAGTTATTTACCTTTTTTATCCCATATAAATTCCAGCAACAATACGTAATTGTAAACTAAACAACCGGAATGACATTAAGGCGCTGTACTGCATTGAAGGGAGCCTAGAGAAAACATTACTCAGCGATAACTATCAGTCACATGACTTCAAAGCAAAGCATCCATCTTAAGAATATTCATTCTCTAAACACGGAAATAAAAAACAACTACTTTGAAAGTATCAGACACAAAATAAACCGCCCTGGTGAAGGCTTGCCCTTCTTTTCCTGTATTTTTATTCCGCGACATCGCTATATTCTGATTTTTAATCCATATGATTTCCAGCAAAAGCTAGAAAATTAGAGGTAACTATCCAGGCGTAATTTAGGCGTCTGAGCGGTTTTGAAGAATCATCGGAAAGGGCATCAATCTGTTTAAATGATCAGTTGCGTGACTTAAAAGCAAAGCATACTGGTTTGTCCTCGATTATGGACATAATAGCGGCGCCATGAACACCATAAAAATGTGCGTCTTTTTAAGTGACAAGTGGAAGGGGAACGGTGGGGTGGCCATATGTGAGCCACTTGTTGTTGACGAGTAATCACACTCTCTGCGGCAAAAGGTTTGAGAGGCCTGAGGTAAATGCAAAACACCCAAAAGAGCTTGCTACCGTTTTTCGAAACTCTGTAATTAGGAGACATTTTTGGACAGGGAAATGACATGAATATTAATAAAGGGAAAGCAAGCTATGTCGCGAGGACGCGAACGTTTTCAAATGTTGTATGAGAGGGGAGATCTGAATGCAGCTTGAAGTACTATTTCGATTTAAAAAGCCTACGTAACTTTGTAAAACTAATCATCCCAAAACATAGTACCCACCTACATTTAATTCACACCAAGATGCCGGCTTTAAACAGCGAATACCTTTTCTCTTATGCATTTTATAGCAAATAAAACCCTCATCAAATTCTTAATTTTGAGCAGAGGTGTTGTTCAATTTTACAAAGCTTGTCGAATACTTTTCAAGCCAACTCGCCATTGTACTTTTAGCAAGGCTTTTTCAAACTGTATAAATATACCTTACTGCACCAGTCCAAAGCCTGCGCATTAAATTTTATTGACGAGCATATAGTCAACTACTCTATGCGTACTTTTTTACATCAATATTTTTTTTCTTTTTTCAATCCATATAAATTCTAGCAACACAACTGAAATTAAATGTAACTAACAAAAAGAAACTAAAGCGCCTGCAGTGTATTGGAGGGAGACGCGAAAAAGCATCAATTTACAATAATGAGCAATTGCGTGACTTCCTGAAAGAGTATACTGGTTTGTACTCAATTGGGGACATAATACAGACGCTTTGGACGCCAAGCTATAACCCATAAAGGAGGTGAGTTTCGAGTGGCAAGTAAAACGGGAACGGTGAAATGACCATACCTGAGCCATTAGTTGTTTCCAGCTGGTCATACGCCCTCTCGCAAACAGAGTGACAGGTATTTGGCTTGTAGTAAAGGTAAGGTAACTGCCGTTATTCGAAAATCTGAGACATTTTAAGATGGTGAAATAACATGAATGCTACGCACGATAAAACAGAATTTCAAATTTACAACACAAAGGAGGCTCGGGGATAAATTAAGTTGGAGTATGACGAAGGCCAAAGAAAGAAGAACCATTACTGCAACAGTCCGCCGCTGGCCCATTACATCTTATTTGTCAGTCAATAGCCAACCACTCTAGTAGGGGGTAAGCCAAGTAAAAAAATACTCTGAAGCTGGGTAGACGAAACAACTATCCGAAATGCGTCAGAAACACAGTTAACTCCTCCCGGTGTACGCTCTTCCGTCTCCTTATTTGACGCCAGGGAATCGCATTTTTGCTACTATTACTAATAAAGTAGTTGGCTATTACCTCACAAATAAAATGCAATGGGCCAAATTTGACCTGACCCAATAAGGGCTCGTCTTCCCGTCGCCTTTATCATACTCTTAATCACATTTGCCCCGAGCGACCTCTGTGTTTTTACTCTGACATCCCGATTGCTCGTGCGCGACATTCGCGCTATTTCACCGACTCACAATGTCTCAGAGTTTCAAGTAACGGCAGGTACTATTATTGGGTGTTTTTTAAATACAGTTTGTTGCCACAGGCCACACGCCTGTCACCGTGTTTGCGACCGGGCATGTGACTAGCTGGCAACAACAAATAGCTCAGGTATGACCAACCCACCGTCCCCTATGCATTTGTCAATGAAAACTCACCTTACTTCAGCCTGGAGTCCTTATTATGTCCTCAATCGAGGACAAACAAGTTTACTATGTAAGGAAGTCACGTGATTCATCATTATCGCTGATTGATGCTCTTTCTAGTGTGCCCTTGACACAACGCAGGCACCCAAACTACCTTCCTTTTGTTAATTTATATTTCAGTATCTTCTTTTTTATTTACATAGATTAAAGATGGAAAAAAAGCTTGATGTAACAAACTACTCATAGGGCAGTTTAGTATTTGCTCTCCAATAAAGTTTAATGTGTAGCCTTTTTCGCTGGTGCAGTATGGCCACTTCTGCATATGGCCTTTATCGCCCTCCAACTCAGAGGCTCTTCTCTGTTGTTTATTTGAACTCCTTTACGGGCCGTTTAGTGTTACCAATTAATACGTCCCATTCCCTCTTCGGTGTTCTAGGTGCTATGTTGACACCGGGCTAAGGCAGGCGAGCGGAATATACGCAGCGCAAGTCTTTGATAACTACAATTAAGAGGTAAGTATACAGTCATGCGAGCAATAAGATGTTCTGCGACGAAATTTAAACTTCCGCTTACGCTGGTTAAAGTTTGAATAGCCATCCCGGTGCCTACAGAGATGTGGGTGAACGAACAAAAAATCGGAACGCGTCAAATACCCAATTAACCCCGCCCGATTGACGCCCTTCCTTCCCCTGACTTACTACGTGCACATCGCATTTTTACTACTATTAATAATAATTAACCAGTTGGCTATTTACTGAAAAATGAAATGTAATGGGCAAACTTCGGACAGGTGAAAGAAGGCTTCGCCTTCTACTTTATGAGTCATTTGCTAAATTATAATTTTCCTAATTTCAATCCATATTACTTCCAGCAATAGTTTTCAAATCAAAGTTAAATACCAGGGCATAACTAGGGCGCCTGTGCTGTATTTAAGAAATACTCAAAAGTAGCATTGACCAGTCATAATGGTCGGTTGCCTGACTTCGAAAAAGCAAATTAGTTTCTCCTCGAGTAAGGACATAATATGGACGCTTCGGACGCCAGGCTGAAACCCACAAAGTAGGTGCGTTTTGAGTGGCAAATATAAAGGGAACGGTGGATTGGCCATCTCGAAGCCATTTGTTGTTGCCCACTGCAAACAACGTGAGGAAGCAATGGACTGCAAAACATCAAATGAGACTATCTGCCATTATCTGAATTATTTTGGTAATTATGAGATATTTAGAGGCGGTGAATGGACACCGATGTCATTAAATGGGAGGGATGCAAGATGTTGTCTGAAGACCTTAAACCTGTGTAAAAAAAGAAATCCAGCTATCTGCCTTAAGGCCAATCTATGCAGTACGGCTCTGAATTTGTGCGGCATGCATTTTTATCACTGATTTTGACTGCTTCTATAAACTCAAATATGCCCATTGGAACGTGCATGAAAAATTCTTTATTGTGCGTCTTTGGTGGAGAATTACGTCTTCCTTAACTTTTATTCTTAAAGGGAGTCTGTTGGTTTTTAAAAAGGTTCTCAATTACCGAGTAATTTTGAAACCTATTGACCGCCACAACTGAACTAAAGGTCCACAAACTGCGCGCTGTGTACATCCTGTTTTAAGAAAAGTATATTTTGCCTACAGTTTGAGGAAGAAGTTGCATAGTTCTCATAAAATGTTTTAATGGATGTGGATCATGCTGTATGTTTTTTTATAGGCAGTAGTAATAAATTGATGGATATAATGTATTATGACTAAACGCCCCACAATCGTACAAAATCGCATACGCCTTTCTTTAAGTATAACATTTAAAGAAGGCTAATTTTTCTACCAATCGAGTACAAGTATTAATTTTTCATACATTTTTTCTATAAAATATCCTTGAATTTATAAAGACAGTCAAAATCAATGATACAATTGCATACCACTTAAGTAGCCATTTTTACAGTGCGTAGTTTTGGTAGCGGTCAAAAGAGCTCGTTAAAAAGCCAGCATCCTTTCGTGACTGAAGTGACTTGAGAATAGGCTGTACGATAATCAGTATTCAAACCCTGCTCAATGCCGATTAGCGAGTGAGCATCAATCTTTCGCAAATGCCGGACGTAGACTACCTGTTCGGTAAATGTTACACATAAAGACATGCATTTTTGCAAATGGTGCATGAGAAAGGGTAGCTGAGTGCAACCATTTAGAAACTGTAACTGACAGCAAAGAGGATGTCCAGCAACTAGAAGGGCATTTTTTACCTAATGTCATTTTCGCAGGGCGCGGGGCAGGGCTCATTAAACATGTAATATGCTGTTGGATTAATGCTTACTATTAGTCAGTCTTGCAAACTGCTTTGCCAAGCATTTCTAGTAGCAACCATATTCTAACTTTTCCGTCACTACTTGGGGAAATTGACCCAATACCGTAGTTCCTTGAAGGCAGCTTTTTTTGCAGTAAAGCCATTACAAAAACGAGCTTTCTTTAAGACTGCTAAAAAGATCTTCAAGTACGCCTTGTCCAACGCCTTGTTCAAAAGGCCACCTTAAAGCTCATTAGAGTTTTCCTGGCTTAACCTATAGCTGTTGTCAGTAAAAGCTTGAGTTCTGTGTCCTTTTCCTTTACCCAAACACCGGTCTGGTTTTGTATTTATGTTCATCGTGCTTTCATTTGTCCGCCTTGCTGGACACGGACATGTCGGCAAATAAAAGGCGGTATACATCAGACGGTTTGTAAGCAGACGGACGATGACCCATGTTTATATCCGCTCACCCCCCGTATGGTACTCTGGCGGCTCATTCGTGTCAGTACTAGGTAGTCACCATGATAGCTGTGTGAAGTCATGACTCTCACACCTTCTGTCTGGACCAGTTCGCGGGACAACATCTCTTACGAAAGGCTTCACGTATGCCTTTGAAGAATTGAAGAATTTAGTAAGGCAAACGATAATCCAGAGTTGATGCCTTTATTCCCTCACTTAGACTTTTTACTCAATAGATTTCCATCGCAATTCTGAATAATGCTTTCGATTTAAAATAACAATTTACGTATGGTTGTGATATTAATAATCTCACAGCATAATCCTCGGATATTCAGGTCATGTCAAGCTGTCGGCTTTAACATGAGCTTCCTTCCACCTATCTACAAAAACTAAACCCTTTATATAGTGAATACTTAAGTACTAGGAATGTGTATCATTTATTTTCCATGCACTTTTAAATTGAAATATATTTTGTAGAAAAATATTCACAAAAATATATTGATAGCAAATTACATTTTCATCAAATTTTGGCATAGGTGGCGTCCAGCTAGAAAACACGTGTCGAATAATTTTGAACCTCCCTTGCTATTAAATGTTCCTTTGGGGATTTTAAAATACAGTACGGCCCAAAATACGTTCAGCATGCATAACTTTGTAAAAGTGTGATCATTACTCGCAAGCCAGCGTGAACGGGTTTACGAAATCCTAGAAATAATAATGAATAACAATAGTCAAATTTGAAGAAGTACTAAGTACTAAGAAGTACTAAGTGCTTGCTAAGGAAAGCAAAACTTTTCCGATAAGCCTTAAGTTCCGGAGAAGTAAAAAATAAGTATAAATTAGAACAAAAATTTAAATCTTTTCTTCAGTTGAAAACTTAACGTAACAACTTTCTGTATATGAAAAGAACTCTTCTTTACTCAAAATGTTTTATACATTTTAACATTAGCAGATAACTATTTATTCCATATCATCCTTTAAATTCTGGCATAATTTTGGGCATTTTCACTGTCTTCATCAGGCAGACTTGCTGATATGTTCATACCTGCATAAAATGTCATTGGTGGGATACTTTACTTAATGTATGCGTAAATTTTATTCGTGCATGCTATAAACGTACATGGCGGACGGTTGTAACCTTATAGCCCCATGTGGGAAGCCATTTGATTGTCCTTTTCCTTTATCAATTGCTGTAATTCGGCAGGACATAGAGGCTACTATGTTTTCTGTGATGGCTTAGTGTACACAATTATAAAATCAAGCTTTTGCGTTCCAATTAATAATCCTGATCTCAACCGACTGGACAACGAACCTTTAGCTCAACTGTGAGGACACTGGACTTCTACCCAGCAGGTCACGTAATCGGGCCTCAGGGGTGACACCACACGTAAAGTGTGTTTAGTAGTACAACTATGAGTCTAGTTACTTCGCTTGTGTATAGTGCATTTGTTAACTAGGCTTTTTTGTCCGACGTGACCTCCCGCAACGCGTTTGCTCAAGGCTGGTTGCCTTGTTAAGCAGGCAGCAAAAATATTTGATAAATTGCTCGAAAGTAACGTTATATAAGCTGTCCTATTTCGCAGACCCTTCTGATACTCTAGAAGCTCAACATATCGATTTTTATGCACGCATCAGTGACTGCCGCTTTGCCTATCCTAGATTTTAAATGTATTTTTCAGTATCATAGATGACTCTCTGTGTTTGGATTTTTATGGTTGGCAAGGTTTTCTAGGCGCGATGACGTATTTTTCGATCCCAATTTCGGAAATAAAATAGAGGTCGGTATTTAATACGTGTCAGGATAACGCGCTCAACGCAACATAACTGTATCTTTGGCGTTGCCGGCACAAGCGTTTTTTGGTCGCAGGAGGAAAAAATTATCGGTTCAACTAGCAACTTCCTAGGTGGCAGTTAGTATGAAAACACCTTCTTTTGACTGAGGTAGTAAAATTAGGCGCAATCCGGCCTCGTTCCTGCTCCGGTCGAGGGTCCGTAAAAAAGGTAGCTCAGGTCAATTAGGAGCAGCATCCACCATGGCGGTTGACGTGATGTAAAGCCACCGACGCTTGCAAGCCGCATACCCGTCTGGCAACGAACTATCTTGCAATCCTGTTACTCTGGAAATCAGCGCCTAAACTGATGAACAAAATGGCCAGGGTTATTTTTCAGTTAGAGTTCTCGTTTTCTACATTTTCTCCCACCAACAAAAAGCATATTATCACCCGTCCCGTCTACGTGGAACACAATATTGCAGGCTCTTCCTTCTAGTAAGAGGTTCCTGTAGTTTACTCGTCGAAATGTTGCCGGCTAGGTGAGTTGCACTAAAGTTGTCATTTAGTTCGTTGCACCAATTTCTATTTAGAGCACATCTTTTCAAATACTGCGGTTCTGGTATAGACATAAAGGTTAGCCATGGTTGCCTTCTTTGTTATAAAAAAATCGGTTTTTGACCTTCAAAAGTAGACTACGAACTCAGATTAAAAGCGGATTAACACGAGCTTAAAGAAATGAAGGAAAATATCCGCTGTAGTTCATGCTTTACCCATTGAGTATTTTTTATATCATTTAGTATTTAATCAACTGTATTGTGAGTAAAAGATTTGTAGAACGCAAAAGCTTGCTGGAGAAAGATAAAAGGGTTTGTCAATTCCTGGACGCTGGAAATGAGATTTTTTGAAAAAATGTCTTGTATTGGCAGACTCTACGGCGGAGATGATTCGTTGGCATTTCGCCTCACGAATAGTACAGATCCCTAGAGGTTGCGAATACGTGACGTCAGAGCCCTACTTTTTTCTAAAAAATTCCTATATGGTAATTAGACGACTTTCCAACACAGGAAGTACTTGTATATCTAGATATGAGTTATGAGATCTTCGAACCGCTATCAGTGAAGGTCGACGGCATAGTCCGTGAGGCATACCTCGTGAGACTAGTCTTATCAACAATCCCTAATGAAACTGTTTTCGGCCGTTAGGAGACGGGAAATTAACTAGGTTTCCCAGACTTCAACCTGTATTCTCATGAATAAACGCACAGGCATTCTAGCTCTTAAAGTGACTTAGACAAAATGCAGATTTTTATAAACTGCTCTCTTAAATGGAAAAATTCTGACCTCTTTCAAGTACCGACAATCCTCAAATGTGTGGACCACGTTAATAAGCTATGAGTCTTGCATCGCTCCCAAATTTTGTTGGACCTTTTTTAGATAAAAATGCCAAACCCCAATATGAAGGCGTAAGCCTCATTTTGTTACACACCTCAGAGAATTGAAGACAACTCCAAATGCCAATGCATATACGGTATGGCGAGTGCTTCGTGAAACATTCCGCAATTTAAAAAACGGTAATCACGCGCAAAACAACACTGAGTATAGTTGCAATAATGTTTATCGTGCAGTCCAATTTCAATTATTCTCACTCACGCTAAGATGCCGACTCTGAAATGAGCTTCTTTCTGACCGCTGCGAGAAAGTCGATTCTGTAAAAAATAGCTACTTGAATAGTATGCATTTTTACTATTGATTTTACTGCTTTTATAAATTCAAATATATATTATGGGACTCAAGCACGAAAATTTTTATCTTGTATTAACTTGATAAGAAATTAAGCCTTCTTTAAATTTTATTCTTAAAGGAAGGGTTTCCTTCGGTTTTAAAAAAAATTTTAAATTTTGAGTTTTTTTACGACTGTGCGGTTTAATTCATAATGCATCATATCCATCAATTTATTAATGTTGCGCCTGATATATACAGCATGATCAATGTCTATTGCAAAATTCTATGAGAGCTATGCAACCACCTTCTCACACAATACGCAAGATTGTACTGTTCCTTAAACAGGATGAACACAGCATTCAGTTTGTAAAACTTGAATTCAGTTCTAGCAGTCGCTAGGTTTCAAAATCATTTGGCAATTTAGAAACTTTTCTAAAACCGAGTTAAACCCTGCCTGTAAGGATAAAATTTTAAGAAGGCGTAATTTGCTATCAAATAAGTGCAAGAGGGGATTTTTTTCGTGCGTGCTTTCCATAAAAGATATTTGAATTTATAAAGGCAGTCAAAATCTATGATAAAAATACATGCTATTTAAGTAGCCATTTTTTACGGAAACAACTTTTACGCAGTGGTCAAGAGGAAGCTTATCACAGAGTCGGCAGCCTAGAGTGACTGAAAATAATTAAAATTGGACTGCATGATAAACAATATTGCAACCCTACTCAATATTGGTTTGTAAGTGATTATCGGTCTTTTTTAAAATTGCAGAATGTTTCTTACAACACTCGCCATACTCTTCAGTAAACAATGTGAACTAGAGCTTCAACGTATTTTTGC
>UYRU01043676.1:7382-20191 GCA_900617775.1 Dibothriocephalus latus | reverse complement strand
GGAGGTGAGGAGGAGGGCGGAGGAGGAGCCTTGTCCGTGCTGAGGTCGGTGTTGAGTGTCTTCACGGTGGAGTCGGCATCCTTCGTGCCAGCAGCCTCAGCAACCTCCGCGAGGGCCTTGGACTTGCTCTTGGACTTTTTTGTGAGTGCATTCAGCATGACTGGCGGCTGGTGTTGGCGCTGGGTGGGAGCTGTTGATCTAGAAGTGCAAGGTGACAGTTAAAAGAGGAAAAAGCAGATTAGAAGCGTAGTATAGTCAATAATAATAAATAAAGTAGTCTGTTATCTTCGAGGGCGTGCCATTCACGCCCAACTCCATGAGAAGCCCATATAGATGGTTGGGGAGCGCCCTGTTCCCTAGGAACTAGCAAATGTGCCGGTCCTCACTTCCTGGCAGTTTGCTTAATGTTGAAGCCCTTCCGTATTCTATAGGCCGTAGGGATTGCTACGAGTTTTCGATAAACGCTCAGAGACCTCCTCCATGAGGATCTAATATACACGTTCAATGATTTTATTGCAGCTTCTTATTCTAAATCTTTTGCCTGGCTCGGTTCATTTATTACAGTTTTGGTTGGGGTTACCTGTTCGCATAGGATCTAAGCACTTATGATGCGCACTTGAGGTTGGGTATCACTTGCTGATGACGGCTAATATGCCAGAAATGGCTAGTCCGGTCTGTCTTGTCTTTGTGGCTTCCCCCTTATCATAATCTTTTTCGACTGGCTTTGACGGCGCTAAATTAATCTCCAGGGCAAACGTGGGACATGCATGTTCCTTTACCAGATCGGTAAGTGCCCTATTATCACTGAGGTAAGAGTTTGGAACCGGGACGAGATTAAAGTGTTGGCTTACGACTTTGAGTATGGAATAAAGTTGCGTAGTTAGAGTTAAGTCTTGCAGTTATGTTTAGCGCTTTGGGTAAGGACTTGGGGTAAGACTTTACTACAAGTAACATTACTGTTTTCAGAATAGGTGGTATGCGGTTATTCCACAGAAGTTGATTTTCGTCAGTTCAGTTGTTTAGTACAAGTTCAGGATTGAACTTTAAAGACAATTCTGGACAATTAACTCCGAAATCGTTGCTTAATACTTATCTGCCGCATGTCGGTGCCATATGTGTATGCCGAACCAATGTGGACAGATTTATACAGCACAGTTACGGACCAATGTCGCCTGCATTCAGCTTATTTTTACTCTAGCCGCCATATATCATACCTTTGCTCACCAGTCTAACGCTAGTTATCAAAGACCCTTTTTTATTGCACAGTATGAATGTCAAAGTCATTGTACCCACACAAAACGAAGCAGTTTAAGTTAAGAACAACATTTCCCTATAGCAAAAGGACATCCGAGACTAATATTTATCATAGACTATGTCCGTCTACCCTCATTACTCTCTGGGGGGGGAGGGGGAGGGCGGTTGGGCAAAAAGTCCAGACAAGAAATCTTTATATGAAAACTGTTCACAGAGTTAAATTTAATGTACACTTAAATCAAATGGGGCATGACCTTTAGACATACCCTACTGTTCGGTAAACCAGAATTATTTCAATTTAGAACCTAATAATAACCCCTAATATAATGGCGCTCACTCTAGCCCTTCCGGGTTACAAACAAATAAAGCAGGCGCAGCCGTAAAATACCATATCAGAGCTCCGCAGAAATTATGGGAAGCTCCTTTATGAGGGCATTTTAAGCGGCAATTTACAATCCATATGCATTGATGAAATTGAACTGACACTGGGAAATTCCTACGAGAATAACTGCGAGATGTACCTGATCATTTTACCAAACTGCGCGTTGGCTAGCTAATAAAATGATCCCAAGTGACCGATGCACAGCAGATTTTAATAACGGGAGTTGACGCACGTAATATAGGTCTCGTTTGCTCCCTGACCTTACTGCTTAAAATCATTAGGATGAAATGTATCTTAGGAAAATACTAAAAAAGAATATTTTAAGAAAAAAGTTGGAAACAGGAATAGGCGCTGTCCGTATGGCAGGTGGTGTTGTGCCAAAATTCTACGGAGGGGTTATGCATTTCCGCGTCTTAATCCTAATTCAAACACTAATTCCAACCAAGAAGAAGATTCAATCACTAGTCTACCACTTTTATTCGCCTGATGTTTCGACATCCGTCACGGATTCTTCCTCAGAGGCATGAGCAGGAAACAGTAGCGTAAGCAGTTAACACATGCACAGGAAGTTGCAGTATTTATAGAGTACAGTCATTACTGCACACGTATGACAAGTAAAGAGAATTAACAATAATTATCCCCTTGTCTGTGGATTTCTTGCTTGCCGGTATGCGAGCCCTGACTTGCTGAACTTTCAGCAAGCGTGTTGAAATTGGAGGCTAGGATTGCTCGGCCATCTGGTTCCCCGGTGTTGGCGTAAGATGACTAGGTGGTCTGTGCGTTCCCCAAGTGGCGACTTGCTTTGGCCAAACTCTGTCTCAACACCGAATATGGATTGGGCAAAAGGTTGCACTTGTTTATGGGGTCATAAGTCTATAAACCCCATCAGCCACCAGTGTATCAAACAGAAAGCAAGCAGGGAAAGCGGGGGAGAACTTTCCATTCCGGTATATTAACCAGAAAGCAGATAGGGAAAGCTGGGCGACCGACTGATGAGCCGGACCCCTCGCAGCTGTGTCAAGCAGCGGCAGAATACCGGCTAAACACGTTTCTGGGCTTTTAGTTAGCATCTGTGCTGCTAGTATGATAAACTACAGCTTCAATTTATACTGACGTCTGTCCGTTGGCAATACATGTATATTATACGGTGGCTGATAGAGTTTGGATCAAATATGTGCATCAAACTTCGGTCTATGCCTATAGACTATGCATATACTAAGCCATCCTGAGAACAGAAATCAAAGAGCTGAAGTTTGAAAAAACCGGTATGTCACCCAGAAAGCAAACAGGAAAAGCCGGAGGACCTGGGGCAGAATAACGGTGAAAGACGTTGAAGCGAATACCGTAAATTACAGTTCCAAAATATTTACGTCTCAAACAGTTATTGTGAAAGTGCATTCATTCGTGCAATGCAGTCTGACTTCTAGTTCAGCCCACAAGCATAGTTTACACAGTCAGCTGCCTCAAAAAATTTAGTTAAAAACAAATTCAGTCGCGAAGCCTCTGTAGATCCTGATTACTGTGTTAATGTTGACAGTCACGACAGATGGACAGCGTCTCTTCTAGCCATCAAGTAAGGACACAAAAACAGCACGCTGTTTCCTCGCTCTTCAAAGACGCACTCGAACTCAGCGGCCTACGAGCGCAACCGGAAAGAAATCAGCAAGTTCTAAGAAGACGTACGCTGTCACTCAGAGACGAAAACAATCTGCTGAGGACTGCATTTTCTAGTTGCATCACAGATGTTTTTTTGCATCAGATGCTCCAGGCACAGACTTGCAAGTACCTGCAATCTGTTCCATCCAAAAAATGTGACATCTTTTTTTCCCAAAGTCAATCAAAAGGCCACAGGCTACTAACATGATCTATAGGCTACATGGAAATCCATGTGATACACCTAAATGTCCACGAGAAGTTATATTTCCTAGTTTATCATCTGAAATAGGCATTCAGTCCCTGAGATAATAAGGTTTATTTGTAAATCACATCTTCGGCGCCGAGATAACGAGAACGTTTTATTGGGTGATATTAGTTGGACTCCACCCTGCTTATTCATGTGCTTGCATCAATTTCGAAGGATAAGTGTTATAAATTAGACCGAATAATTGCACAACAGTGGGCGGGGTTTGAGAGCATACGCCTATCGCCAGCTATTGTGATATGTTCCACTATGCTGTGCTAGTTTTTCCGTTCATTTGTTGATTGTCTGGGCGCGATAAAACCATGTTCTGAGTTCATCACGAGCGCTAGCAAACGTCGACATGATTTACGAATTTCCTCTATAAGCACAGTTAGTTGCCTTTATCATGAAATATAAACCGAAAGTTTGAAACGTGTTGTCGATTCGCAAAATAAATTGAGTATGGTTGCAATACTGATGATTATGAAGCCTAAACCGAAGTTAATTCAGTTAGGTCGGGATGCCAACTTTTAACGAGCTTCTTGCTGATCACCTGCAAAATGTATATGCTGCAAAAATGTCTACTTGGGTAGTATGCAGTTTCCTCGTTGATTTTTGATGCCAAAAATATTCTTTTTCGTACTCGTTTGGTATAAACTACATTTTCTTAAAGTTTTGGTGGGTTCTTAAAAGTTTATAATTATACGATATAGAAAGTACGTTAAATTTTTACTCATAATATAGCGTATCCATTAATTAATTAGTGTTGCCTATTAGGTATACAGTACGACCAATTTTTACTCCAAAATACGATCAGTAGAGAAATGGAAGATTTTGCCCATACAGAATGAATACAGCATGCATTTAGGAACCTTGAAAACAAGTAAAATGAACGGTAGGGTTAATAATTATTTCCCAATTTATAAGATTTTTCAGGACTGAAAGATCCCCCTTTCTGCTAGTGTAACATCTAAGGAAGACGGATCTTTTCCTTAAATGACTGAATAAGGGAATATTTTTGTCCAGATTTTCCATAAAAAGTATTATAATTTATAAGGGCAGACTACATAAATAACCTTTTTTTCAAAGTGGGATTATTTTTAAGCAATCAGGAAGAGACTGTTTCAAATTCCAAAATCTTGGCATGACTGGAATATCTCGAGATTGTGCTGCATTATTGTCATTATTAAAACGCTACTAATGCAATTTGTGCAAAACTAAATCAATTTTCAGCATTTCAGGCCTCTACATTATATAATGAAGACACAATATCTATTTGGCGATTTCTTTTCGTCTGGGTTTCGCGACCAGTAAGCAGTTAACATACCAGCCAAGCGTACGGCATCGAAGTTCAACTCAAAGGGATACTTACAAACCTCAAGCCATATTTCACAAGTCCATTAGCAGACCAAAACTCTGTAGAAGAATTAAAATCGTGCTTCGGTAGGTTTTTAAAGGAACTACTTATGCCCTATCGTAATTTCATAAATGCAAAAATTTCGAAAAAAACCGGTTTCGATGAAGTTAAATGCCATGACTAGAGCTCTTCTTTCACAAAGTTGGGAAAATAGATTTTGCTCTCCCAGGAGTCACTAGTAGCCCACCTTGATTGTTTTATCGAATATAAGAGACAATTTGTTGCGTTAGTAGTATACTGAGAAAGCCCAAATTTGTTTTGTACTTACTTTCTAAAAACCGGACAAAATCGATTTTTTTTCCCACCACACTTTGAGTTTTTGACAGGCATATGCTGTCTCGGTACGTTTCATCCCGCTTTTTACTTTTTATTCGCAGATTGACCACCGTTTTCGATTTAGCAAGACTGTCAATTGTGGTTTAAAAAAGTTCGATTTTGTTTGTAGGGACAAACGACGCTAGTGACGCTAGCCTTCCAACATGACTGTAAGGGATCCAACACTTGTGGCATTTAAAATTGTAGTTTTACGATGATTTAAGACATTGGCGGATCAAAGTACCCTATGTCCGATAATAATGTACTACGATAATAATGCACTTCTGATGCAGATATGAAAAATCTTCTTGACCAATCGGGATATATGGTTTCCAAATACCATAACTGCTGGAATAATTGATGGATAATTTTGCTAAAGAAGCCGCGTAAGCAGACATATGACACAACCATCGAAAGAACGGGAATAATGTAGACCATTAAATTAGTGCTCAGAAGCTACTGAATTGTTGTTTAAACAGGTAGATTTTAGGTTTCTCCCTATTTTAAAATCCAATCTTACACGATGTTCTGTTATAGAGGAGTATTTTAACCCCTTATATCAACAATATTTGGTCTTTTGTCGACAATATATCCATCCCAATTCAGTCAGATTATCCAACCGGAGCCACCAGTCCGGAATAAAGGCACTTATTGCTTTATACTTAGCTATCCAAGGTGTGGAAAGACGACACAGCTAATTTAAACTACCGCAAATTCGCCTAAGGGCGGGAAAATTCTCTCGGTTGGAAAACATGTGCCACAAGCCGCACCGCTGATGCTACGTCCTCCCTAATTATCTTAGGCCGACGAAAGAATTCCAGGGAGCCTGTAAGTAGACGAACAATTGTACTTCTGAACGCACCGGGTATGATCTAAGGGAAAATTCTTTTTGTCCAGTACAAGAGAGTCCCGGCTTCGCCTAAGCGAGACGGTGGTGGTTCAAAAAGTTTAAAAAGATGGTGGGCAATAAAAAAAATTGAATAAGTTAGAAAAGTTTTAGTTAGATGTTAGTTGAATGGGTTTTTTTAATGGCCGCGTACTTGTAGAATAACGCGAAGACATCTAGGCCTATAGTATTGCCGGCAAAGACAGGGGATATTGGAATTGCTATTTCTGGCTTGAAAGCCATCTTCAGCCAATCGCACCCTGACCCAAGTGGTGACCCGACCGAAGCCCAAACTGGTCATCTTTTGGATCAAAATCTACCGTTCAAACCATTAGGTCACGAGTTCGTTTTTATGCCGGTTTTTGAACCGGGAGATATTAACACTTGTTTATGAACGTTCACCGGCCAATATTATCTGCCTAGGCTACTAGCCGCCGCGGCTGCCCTGTCCCGAAAAATGGGACCCAAGGTAGAGCACGAAAAGTGAGTTCCGTTGGCGGTCAAGAGGCAGAGACGTCTGTTTGCCGCATAGACGCTTGAATGCAAACCCATTGATCAGCATCTAATTTCGGATATTATATTCTTTTCACGTAAAGGTGATTGCGGTAATTTTAAGGACGCACTAACTTTATTCAACATTCCAGCAGAAGGCAAAATTTGACGACGGAATTGATCTGGTAATCTTAAAAAATATTTTTACATAGAACTCAATAATAACCTAAAGCCGCCGTGAGCTGGGAGTCTCATTCCAGCAGTCTAGATTGCCTAAACAACTAGTTCCTATAGCGCTTAGTGACCAGAGCGTCCAACTCCGTCCGGTTGCAGTGTCTCAGACACAAAATGACTTAAGTAAATAATTATAGTGTCCAGTTACTATCAAACATATTTCCAAATGGTATGAGGCAGTTAAATAGCAATACCATGTTTATAGTAAGAGTCTGTACTCACATCTAGTCAACCCTTAGGCGGAGTTGGGCTCAGAGTCCGATCCTAATTCCCTAAATCAATTGCTATTGCGTCTTCGAGGTCATGAAAGTCTCCTCAAAGACAGTCACAGGAGAAGGAACAGCCCACCATATGATAGCTTCGGGACTAAAATGAAAAGAGAAGGGTTTACTGTGTGGCCAAAAGAGGCTGGAAACCGTTAAGAAGATGCCTTAAAACGTAGTCACAACATAAGCAAGGAAAATGCTATTTTTCAACCTTAAAGAAGAATAGATTAATGATGCAATTTCCCTAAAATAAAATGTTTGCCAACACAGAATGATGTGGAACATGTCTCAGTGAATCGGTAAAGGTCCAGAATTTTAATGCAAGGGATGAATAAATTAAAGTAATTTGGCTCTATTAAACTTGCCTACCACTGCCAACGTCGCCAAGCGGTTAACTCTTTCACCACATAACGTCAACATGGAATCCTACTTTGGGTCTCGAAAATTGTTTAAATAATCTAGTGTTTTCGACTCAAAGTAGCGCGCCATAAATAAAAACAGAAATTTACTTACATTTCTCACTTAGAATTTATTGATTGTGACAGATTTGGACAACTTTTACTTACTTATACTGTATAGTTTATTGGGCTTATTGATATTCCTGAAGAAAAGCAATTGGTGGTTAGGAGGTCATCTTCTTCAACTTGCTGTTCTGGAGCTATGTAGCATAGTAAAAACTTGAATTTAATTTATTTTACTTGATTTATTTGACCTGTTTGTAGTAAGTTTAGTTTTTCGTTTAATTTTCAGTTCTGTATTATGTTTGCTACTTTTTTTAGTTGGAGGTTTTGTTTGTTAAGTGAATTTATCTTACCATAGAATACATGTCTTTTTAGTTGGTTTCAATTTTAGTTGGATATTTTTTTATGTAGTTATTTCATAGTAATTGCATACTTGGGCATTTTAATTTTGGCGCGTTTTTGCTACCAAACCTTAGATTATTCAAATAATTATTCGTGCTTTTTATATTTTTTTATACTTTATTTTTTAAGATTTATATTTTTAGCCAGTTTTGTATAATAGAATGATGGAAGTTTTGCGTGCTGAGCTGGGGCCCAAAGTAGGATTCTACAGAAGTCAAAAATGGGTTACTAAAAGTGCCAAACCCCATCAGGTGTTTGTGGTAGAGAGTGTGCATCGCTCTTTCCTGGACAAAACTATTTGGCCCATACGAAGTGGTAAGCAATTCCAAAAATATAGTTTACATAAGAGTCTACACAGTTGGCGAACTGAGTCAGCGCTCGCTTCTTTCCCCACAAGTTAAGAGTGTGTCTAGCGAAAACGGAACTGGCTGGGATCCTATAAGCCTTTGGAACTATTCTAAACCATTGTTTCAGTTACTCGGACAATGTTAACGTGTAATGTAACAATGTAACGTGGTAATTCAGGTTGCATTCTTTATGAGGACTCCAATAGCTGATAATAAATCAGATCCTTTAAATCTGTGGGCACCGATCCCGTATTTATCGATGATATTTGTCTGACATTTTGGTGTATATTGATTGCTTTTGAGCATGTTGGTAGGAGTAGCTGTATATGATGGGGAATAAGTGACTATTTATTATCATTTTCACCATTATCGTCGTTATAGTACAAAGAATACAAAGAAGATTTTAACCGACAAGACTTTGTCCTTTGAGTTCAAAGGGTACCTTGCTGTGCTTGAAGAGAAGCCGACAAAGCCCTCGAGAACGGGGTCTAGACAGGGAGGTGAGTAATTCAAAGAGTCTTGAAGTCAGCCTGACGTTATATAATAATTTATGGTTTAAAAATTTCGTTTAAGGAAGATGACGTAAATATCCATGATATTAGGAAGACTGTATATATTTCATATAACCTTTTTCTTAGACGTGAGCTATGTTGAATTCGTTATAAGCGGTTTTAATACATGATCCTACAAGCTGCTTTACGAATGACCATCTAACGGTCTTAAAAAATTATCATCAAAAAGAGGTGTTTTCAACATAGAAAACTAATTTTTCTTCAAATTTTCCAATTTTAGGAGTTACGCTTTTAGCAAGTGAATACAAAAAGAGTATTTTTATGCAGTTTTTCTACAAAATATGCTTGAATCCATAAGGACATCGGAAGTAAAAAGTATGCTACTTAAGCATGCTGTTTTTACAAAGTGTAGTTTTTAAGGCCGCGGGATGAAGCCCGTTCCAAATCCAGCATCTTGACGTGGTTGAAATATCGTAAAATGATGCTACATGATATACTGTAGTCGCCATGACCGCCCGCACGTGGCCTCAGGGTACTAACTTCAAGGCAAACCGAAAAGTCTCATTTTCTTCATGCAAATTGCGTACAGTGGAATGTCAAATAAGGAATCTAATTCGTTCCGGCACCGAGTTCCTCATTTGAACACTCATCTTGCAAAAGGTGGCCTATTAAATTGAATCGGTTCACTGAGTGGCTGCAAGCGACTGCGGATCTTCGCCCAGACATATACACAGATGCACTGACAGCGCGCTAACTGAGCGGAAGGCCGTCAATTGAAATGCATTTTTTGCTGGTGGCTCGCTCGCTACTGTAAATGCTGAGAGATAGGGCTGCTTTTCACCTAAGGCTTCACTGTACATTAAAATTGATCGCTTATGCCCTACACCAGTGGTTTGTATTCGCAAGATATCTGAAGTCTCCATCCAAAAAAATCTAGAGGTCTCATGTACCGGAATTGTGCGCTTAATAAAAAAATAGGAACAGGATTCACCTCAAGGCCGAGAAATAGCAACATACCTCGACTTTATGGTTAGGTAAATTACTATTTCAGCGCAGCGTGAGAAGACCGAGTCCTAGTTACCTTCTTGGACAAAATTAGGTTTTGGAGTTTGGCAAGGACAGAGCTGGATGAACATACTGCATAGGCTGTCCGAAGTACATGCTGTAGGTGGAGGATATTATTTGACGTATTGCTCTTATTATAGTACGAGGACATAATGTACTGTTCTAAAATTATAAAAAGGCGGTGAAAGACATTGCATACCTTTTAAACAATGAGCAGACGTGATGCTTTTTGAATAAACATTTACGCTTGTCAGAACGTTCATATTTACATAGCTTTTTTAAACCGAAATATACCTTCTGTGTGAGTATAAAATAGAAAGAGCTTATCTTTTTTTTCACAGGAGTATCAAAAGGAGCTTTCTCTATATGCATTTTGTAAAATATATTCAAATTTACGATGGCATGTAAAATGAATGTGAAAACTTCTATGTCACTTAAGTAGCCCTCTTTTGCAAGCGACATAAAATGAGACCGTTAGAAGGCCCACAATTTTACGTAGTGAAAGGATCTTCGGATTATGCTAGGCGATAATGAATACATAGAAAATTTTAAAATGTCGGTTATCATTTAATACGATAGCACATTTACGCTTAATATCATTCCTAAGACCACCAACATTTCAGTTTGATATCTGATATCCAATCAAAGTCGCCCTACCAGATAGAGGCAAAATCGTAGTTTTGTTGTGAATAGCAGGTCTAGAGAGAGAGGGGGATGAGGTAGCGAAATAAAAGGTTGTTGCCAGTCATGAGGACATTAATTATTGTTGTCAGACACAGCAACGTTTAGTGATCAAAATTGGCTTGATAAATACATAAGGCTTTGCTAAAATTGCGGATTGAACCCATTTTTACTTGCCGTAGGAGCCGTTTAAACCAGTACCGACAATGCGGCTGTCGGTTTCGAAGAGGTCCGACACTTCGACCGTCGATTTCGACGATCTCAATCATGAGCTTCAGCAGGCTTAAGCAACGTGGTGACTCATGCGGGATTATAGTGAAAGTAGACTCATGGAGGATCTACCCCACTGTCTCACCCCTCCCACACCGGACACGATGTCAAAACAAAAGTCAAGAAGTCCGGAGATGGGGGAGGGCGCAGGCGGCTGGCGCGACCAAAACTCAACATGCTTACGAATATCACACCTCGCTAGGTAGGTTCCCGCCTGGAAGCGCTATAAAAGCACCTTTTAAAGGAGCCATTGAGCCTGACTCTCAGGCCGCATTAAGCCACTCCATATAACATACACTGGGCTGATTGCGGTTTCCAAGTTATCCCGTCTGTTTGAAACCCTCCAAGCCACGGCTTTAAGCGCACCACGATGGTTTAAAGTACATCAGAGTGTTTTTAGTGAGGAAAGAAATGCGCTGAGGGTCGACCTCCCTCTCTCTTCCATTGCCAACAACAGGCCACTGCCCAGCTGATCAGTCGCCTGAGGTGGGATGGGCGCAGTGCTAAAAAGTACTTCTTCGCAAAGAGGCCCACCACGTACTCTACAGCAGACTGGTGCAGGGACGGTGACTTCCGCTGGATTTTAGTGAAAGTGGACTTGCACTGCATTGACCTCACTCTCCATTCCGCTGCCCCGCTAGGTTCCAAATCAGGATAGAGTAATGAAGACTGGAGATGGGAGTGGGCCTAGGCCCACGCACACAAACAAGGAAACAGCAGAACAGGGGGGGCGGCTTGGACCTTAGATATGTGGAAGCCTGCTGTGCTGAATATTCTGCTTTCACTCTACCAGGGCTTACAACTCTGCCTAATCATCTACTCCTGGCGTTATCGGTTTTTTTCCACGTTATCGACCAACTCGTCACCTTATACGCACGTACGCTCAAAGGTAATCGATACTTCCGCCCCGTCTGATTGGCGGCAGCCGATTGATTACTCATTCCACAGCCTAAGCTTGACACATCCTCACTTTTGCTTCTAAGCGGCTGGTTATTGTACGCGGCGCTTGCGGCGGCCACTGTAAAGCTATTTGTGCTCAGTACAGTTGTTCCAATTCATTGCGTCTTCCCCGACTTGTGATTTGAGGAACCTTCTGCTTGTCGACACAACTACTTGCGACAGTGCCACAAAGGCCGCATTAAGAATGACCCATTGCAGCCAGAATCTCACAGAAGCTGGGCTGAGCGTGTGGTCCTGTCAGTTGACAACCTTCTACGGCACATGTTTTAGCACATCGAGATAACTTCGAGCGTGTCAGTTTGGTTTTTAGGAAGGTAAAAAGGGCTGAATTGCCGAACTCACACTCTCCTTCACCCTCAGATATCAGGCCACCATCGCTGCAAGTCAGCTGTTTTATCAACACATATTTCAAAACGCATGCGCACACCCTTGGCTGAAATGTCCACCGTGCGAAATTATTAGAACGCAGGTAAGGAGAAATAAACGGAAACTAAATAAAAAAAGATTTACAGGAAGGTTACTAGGACTCATTTTACTGATTTAGTGAATTTACACCTACTGGGCACTCTTCGCGATTAGTAAGGTCATCTCCGCACAGAACCGTCCCCATCAAATACATTTTTTCTTAAACTTAGAGCAGAAGAAAACTCCCGTACCCTTGCACATCTTTCAGTGACGGATAAAAATTTCCATTCCTCGGGTAATACGGGCCCAATATCACACCTTGCGAAACACTTTTTATCGTTAATTTCCTGTAGAAATACAACGTGAACTTTTTATTTCCTTTATGGTCTCTTCGTGAGTGTACAAGCTATTCAGTGATGTTAAGGCCCCGATGTTTATCGCATAGAATATGCGCGCAATCCCTGAGAGCAACAATTATTTAAACATCCAATAGACGCTTAGTATTGAGGAGAGGGTTAAGGATGGTCAGAGGTCAGGCGTTATGGTCTATTCCTAGCAGG
>UYRU01043671.1:3710-20213 GCA_900617775.1 Dibothriocephalus latus | reverse complement strand
TGGCCAATAGGCGCATAACCCTGAAATTATTGATTTTTTTTACCTGTTGAAATTTTCTAGTTTTCAATGTTATGGCCCTGAAGATGATTTGCCGAAAGCCTTTTTGTTAGGAAAATCACTATTTCAAGGAAAGGCGTCGTTTGGGAAAATGAGTAAGTTCATTCGGTAAATTTTCGTCACTGGATCTCCAGGTCGTCGTCAGACTTGAGAGTAATCTACAAAGAACAGCTAGCATTTCAAAGTGCTGGTAGAGTTATATAGTCATCTGTAGTGGGCGTTTATTGGGACTTACACTTTGCGTCACATCGTGGTGGACATGATTAGCAGTCGCAATGGCGTAATGGCTAATAGGCAACTGTAATTTGAGTCAGTTTGGTGTCAGTCCAGGTCATCAGATGTAGATGCTAATTGCGGTTCATGTTGGTCCATCTTTGTCGGTTGCAGTCTCTTCTACCTTTCTTTGAGGTGTTTGTACACTCCAGCTAACTCGATACGCCGGTTGATGCATGAATCATCGGAGTGCATGGCCTCAAAAAATTATCGACTCTTTTTGGAGGGGCAAACTTCGACGATGCGTGTTTTGTCCCATGCAAAGGTATTTCCTGTGTCAAGGCAATGTATAGCCACTTCGGAAAAACGGTCATGTCTCTTCGCTGCCAAATGGTGCTCGCGGATGCTTGTGGAGACGCATCTTCCTGTTTGGCCACAATAAACCGTGTCATAAGCTTCACATGGGATTTTGTAGATGGCTTCCTTCATATCGAGGTGGCCAACCCTATCCTTAGGATGTATTGGCTGAGTGCGTAAAGTAGCCATCGGTTTGTGCGCCATTTTTATTTGGTTTTTCCGCAAGTGTCTTTCAACGAATTCAGACACGTTCCTTATATAAGGAAGGACTCGCCATGTGTTTTTTTGGGCGCCTGAGTGAAACTATCTGGTTCCTTTTTGTTGGGTTGTTGTTGTCTCATGCATTGGCGTACAAAGTCTCTGGAGTAACCATTGCGGGAAAACAATTAAAACAGGTAATTGAGCTCGTTTCGCTAGGCTTTATTCGTCAGAGCAGTGTGTCTTTGCTCGGCGTAGCAGACTGTTGACGGCACTCCTTTTGTGAGAAATGAGGTTGTCGCTCTCAGTTAAGAATATCTTCCGCATACGTGTCTTTGCGGTAGACGGACGTTTGTAGTGTTCCGTCAGCATTTCTGCGCACGAGAATGCCCGAAATGGTTGAGTTGATGGTCTTGTGGAGTGCTTTAAGATGGTTGTAAAAAGGACCATCTTGAAAATTTACGACAATTTACTAATAAACTTACTCATTTTCCCGAAGGACGCCCTTCCTTGAAAATTACATGTCTTGGGATGCCTGCCTTTCAGTTTATACGAAAATCACTATTTTAGTTAGGTTTATTAAGAGAAATAGCCGTTAATTTTGGGGGCATTGGGAGGAGTCTCATACTGAAGGACTTTCCTATGCTATTAGGATAGGCAGAACCAAACTGCTTATTAATGTTGATTATACTATGGAGGAACTCAGAAAAAGTAAGAAAGTTATAAAAGATTTCCCTTTCGGAACTGGAAAATTTTTTCCAGCATGTTCAGATTCAAGTGAAGCCAAGTTGAAGGAATTGTATTTATTTGCAGACACACTTAAGATTTATATTTTAAAAATTATGTTTAGCTTACCCGTGTAGTTCTGCCGCACAAAATTCAGTAGAAGAAAACTATCGCATTTTGCTTTAACCACACCGCTGACCTTATCGTTTAATCAAAAACAGACAGAAGCGTAATAATATTTCAAAAACTGGCCAAATATATGGCATGTTTTTTGCATTCGTCAACTTAACGGATAAGAGAATTAATCCGTTTATACGGAAAATAGTTCATTATAAGGAGAGAAGTAAGTTATTTAATCTCCAGTTCAACTAAATCGTATATCTTCAGATAATTTTAAGAAATTGCCAAATTTCTCCAATTTCATTGTGACATTAACCTGGAAAATGTTAATGAACACAGAAATTCATCAGCCGAATATCTAATCAAAGCACTTTTTAAAGGGGTAACTTATTAGAGAAAGTTTATTTTATTAATCTTAGGAATAACAATGTCCGACCTATCTTGCGTTCGTTCTGTACACTTGACACTGTGGTTCGCTGTTTTGAGGCATTTGCAAATATGATCCATATAACCATCTTCATGAGAGCTCATATCCAAAAACACTTTATTTCGGTAAATGCTTTTTACATGCATCTTATTTTAAAGGTTTTGATATAAACATCGAACAGTAGCGCAATTTTTTAATTTATCAGTGAATACACTGGAAACGGAGGAACTTATGTCAGACTCTTTTGGACGATATTCGATAAATAGCTATACACTAATGATGATCTTTAAAAAACCATTGACTAAAGAAAAGTTTCTTTTATATAAAGAAAGTGGTGACCTTAACTGCTAAGATAAATAAAATATATAAATTTATTTTTCCAAATTATAGCTACTTTTTACGTCTCCGGAACTTGGGGATTATCGGGAAAACTTCATTTTTCTTAACAAACACTTAGTACTTCTTATACTTCTTTTAAGTTTCAAATATACCCAAAGCTGCTCATTATTATTTCTAAGTTTTCCTAATTGTATTCACACTGGTATTAGAGTAATGATCAACCTTTTCCAAAGTTACGCAAGTTGCACGTTTTTAGTCAATACCATATTTCTCTTCTTATAATCTCAATTGATGCCCAAGTCAATACGCAACGGGGCTTAAAATGAAAAAGAAGCCATATTACTTGTTTATCTTAACTTGCGAATCGATGCACATTTGTATGACTTAAATCTCAGGACTATGCAATGGTCTATGGCAGTCCCTATTAATGTTCACCAAGGTTCTCAGCCAGAAATATGTTCGGTCTGACGATTACAGTTTTTTTATATTCATGAAACTTGCTAATACAACGATCATCTTTCCATGTGATGCGGAGTTAAACGAATGAACCACAGCACATTTTCACATCCCAATAACAATTGTCTTCGTTCCAGTGCATGTACTTTTGGGTTTACTGATCATATTATCTGATCGTTTTTCTGTCAGTATCTATGCACCATATATGTAAATAAGATTTCAAAAAAGCTTTAGCAATATGGTTCTAATATCCTACTGACAGTTATTTACTTCTGTATATAATATAGCAGCCGTTGAGCCGCTGCTGGCGAGGCTCAAGGGCGATGCGCAGTGCACAAAGTGTTCTATATAGTTGCTAAGGAACACACATTTGCCGTATAAGAATTGTAACATTAAACACTGATTAGTGTACGTGATAGAAAAAAGAATTAAGCTTTATTTTAGTTGACCCAGTTGTGAAAAACCTCGCTGCCTCGGCGGGAGTCTAATCCACACAGCAGGGAAGGCTTTTGCGCAGCCAACACTCTACCATTGAGCTATGAGGCACACCGTGCGCCGTGATTTATGTCACGCGTGGATTGATTTTACCCGCCACATTTTGCTTTTATCTGGAAGTATATATATTTTAATTTTGGTCGTTCTTTATCCGAATTTACCGGGAAGCACTGATTTCCGATTAAATCCGCACGCCCAGCATTAACTTTTGGGACCATTTTAGTCACAGCCGTATATATGGTATGTATCTTACTAATGTGCTTATTTCGGCGGACAATGAGTCTTTTTAGTTCCGGTACATGCTTCCTTATTTGGTTTGCCCGGGTAATTTCATAAACTGGAAGTTATTGGCGGATGTTCGTATTACATATTAAATACAATTCCCAAATGCTATACTATAAGCAGGTTGGTGCGTAATATATAACCAGTGTTTTGATACACAGCTTTGATGCCTATAATCGAATACCCAGCAGAATACAACGGATTTTTCTGAATAACTGTGTGAAAAGTGTTATACAAAATTGATAAGGTTAATGAGAGCCTACAACATACAAAAATAACAACAAAAACATATGCGCGTTACCTCGCGCATTTTCATCTCTTGCAAACTGTTTTGGAAGGCAACCTTGCGATCTAGGGCGAACACTGGCAACGGAACGAAAAAGTAATAAGTTTATTTACAGAGATAATGTTCATTTTAGGAACTAATCCAAATTATTTGGTTTGCCTTGTTCATATTAGCTCATATTATTCCCCACTGAACACCACGTGAGAGTTTAAAATATAAAAATAAACAACATAATTTATAGTCTCAATGATAGAGCGGCGCTAAACAATCGGTTACTAAACTCACTCGTACCGTGCGCCTTGAAGCTCCCTCTAGAGCTCCACCAGCAGCCACTCAACGGCTAGCACATTGTGGGCAGAAATACCTCACGGACTTGTAAAGGAACACAGCTTTTTATGATTTACAGTTCAAAACTGTACAATAGTTTCCAGTAGTAGCTATTAATATTGACCAACGTTCACAGGCATAAACATTTACGAGCTGATTTTTATAATTGTAATATTCCTGAAACTCGCTAGTGGTTATCAAATTGGTAGTAGGTTTTTAAATTGGCTCTTCCAGTGTGTTGCTTCCTCACCGACAATTCTGAATAGACAGTGAAGTCGGCTGAAGAGTTTCTGAGGAACATCAGACATCCAGAACTAGATTCAGACAAGATAATGGTATCGTTTGAGGTGGTGCCCTTATTCCCCTCCATATCAAACGGTCTCGCCAACAGCACTATTGATGGACTTCTTCAAGAAGTATGAGGATAAATAATTGTTAAACTGAATCGCACCATCGAACTCTTGCAATTGTGGGACTGTCTTCCTCTTCAAGGGTCGGATTTACGAGCAAAAGCTGAAGCACAGATGGTTTACCTTTTGTCTGGCTTAATTGCCGAGGCGGTCCTGCAGAGGCTCGCGCGACTAGTCCTCCGTTCGTACAGTCCAAATTTTGGGGCCAGGTTCCTTGATGACACATTTGTCGTAATCATAAGGAACGACGTTTACGACTTTAAGAATTTACTGAACTCAATATTCCTTGACATCCAATTTACGATGGAAGAATAACACAATATCTAGTTACCCTTCCTGGATATGAAAGTTACGAAAAACTTTCGAGGGAAGGATACGAACTACTGGATACCGCAAGTCAGCAAACACTAGACGCACTTTCCGATTCGGAAGCAACCGCCCCATTAGTCACAACTGCAGTTGTGTCAGAACTCTACTCCAACCAGTTTCGACACACTGTAACGATGAGGACGAGAGAAGGGAAGAGGCAAAATACTTACACTGCCTGTTCACCGGCAATGGTTATCCATGGTCCTTTCTAAATGAGTGCCGACGAAACCCCACCTGTGAGCGACCAAACGACGACAAACTGAAGTTTAAGCTCGCAATCATCTAAGTGAGTAATGTTTCGACAGCAACAGTAAGATTCCTAAATCCCTTTCGGAATTTGGGTTATCCTTAGACCAGATTCGACTATCCAACAGCAGATAATGAGTCTCCAAGACCCGCTAACGACAACGAAGCAATCAGCAGTGGTCTACGGCATATCCTGCTAAAATTGCAGTGCGAGATGTTTTGTTGGAACTGATAAACGCCTGTGCACAAGGTTACACGAACACCAGCTGTCAGTAAACGGCGGGGATAGATTGTAATTGGTGTACTGCCACATAGCACAAGCGAAACACAGTTTTGCCTTCGAGGACGCGAAAGCCATCAGTCGATCTAATGATAAGATGGCCAGATTTGTGATCGAATGTTGGTCCTCGGTAGGCATGATCAATAGAAATATTGACTTAAATCCGGCCTATTACGCCCTCCGTACAGGACTCCAGTCAGTCCATACAAGGCCGACGGCGCTAGCGAGCAATTTGCAGCCTACCCAATTTTATGAAGGAAGGTTCCACAGCAGCCACTCCAGTTCACACCAGGGTCACAGTGATCTAGCAGCAACTACAACAGCCGTGCAGGCAACAGTACTCAGAAGATGTTGTGTGCAGTCCGCCATGTATGGGCCTATGCCAATCCGCGAAAGGCAGGAGAGTCAGCATCCGTACGTTAGGCATGCTCACAATATGAGCAAGGCAGTGAGACAAAACAATTATCGGCAAGCAGGAACAACCACCTCACCACTCTGATGACGCAAACGAGGATGCTTTCGAAACGTTAACACCAATAAAACATAGTCTATGAAAGCGGTTTGTTTTCTTCTATGCCTTCTTTAAAAAATGATGAACGGGCTACTTTCTACGTTACACTGGTTTATATGAAAGACTTGAAGGGTATTTTAAGTCTGATTGTTACGTAGTTTGTATCAGCTTAGGTAATTATGGGTTTCCCAAACCTCCTAATTGATTGCCAGTATGTCAGCGGCATATATTTAAAAAAATTCACAAATCGTTTGCCTACGCAACGGTGTTATTTGTTTGCAATGCCGCTCTTAAACTCTACCTGTCATCAACACCAGCTTACGTATTTATTTAAAATCTGTGTTTAATTCGCGGGGTCAAGCAAAGCTCTTCATCAATTATTTATGGCTTTCTCAGTGTTAGTGTCACTCTTTTTCTATACGCCGACCGTTGTAATCAAATCCGCTCATTTTGTTTAAACAACAGCCCTATAAATTCAACTGCGCCTAATAGATGGCCAGAAAATTGGACCACGCCCGTTCGGGAACGTTTTAGCGAGGAATATCTGCCGAATTCTACGAGCGTGTTGCCATCAGCCTCTTACGTCCTTCTTCAAATGTATGCTAGTCTAACGACGACGGTGAAAACGATAGAGGACATTTCACAGACATTGTTTGATTTTCTGCTATTGGTTTAATTTATTTAAAGGAATAATTAAAAGTAGTGTAAGCTAACCAATAGAGCGATGTATCGGAAAAAAGCGCAGTGATTTTCTACTCTTGCACTCGTCAGAATACATGCAGGGCATTTAAGTTTGCAGTTAAGCGCGCAAAGCTACCCGAAAATAGTTTTAAAGCAAAACCTAATTCCGATTCCAAAGTTGCTTGGGAAAAATATCTGCTATATCCCTTCTCAATGACACTATTTATTCTTCGGGAGCTAAAAAATGGCTTACCTCGCTGTCAGAAGACGCCCATACACGCCCTATTTCCTCCTCGGCCAACTTCCACGCCAGGGGGTGATTGTATTTCGTCCGTACCCTCTGGTAACAGATTTCTACTCAGTGCACGTGAGGGTAGTTTTCTGGCCGCCTACTTAACCCATGACTACTACTCACAGCCTACCCTATTTTCTCCCAGTGCCCAGTCCCAATGATCCCAACAAGCCAATTTTGCCATGTGGGTGGTGAGATAAGGATGAGTTTTAATAATAAGGAAGTTCCGCAAATATTCTTAAGTTTAGGTTGAAAAGCCGATTTGGCAAACATATGTTTTCAGCAACTCTTAATCAGGCCATTACACTAGCGGAGATAATTAAGTGTACAGTTGGACAGGGTTAATAAGTGTACTTTGACTACAACTCACCGTGTTCACGCCGCCTACATGGCGAGATTGGCGTGTAGAGATCCTTGTGCTCGCCTATGAAAGACAGTCTTATGAACACGTCTTCCTTTTCTGCGATTAGGGTAACAGGCGGCTATAAGCACTGTCCCACTCTCTATTTTCATTATAAATGTATTTGAACAAGCCCGAGGATGAACGGCTGAAAACATCTATTTGCCGAATTTAATCTTCAGATTTTATAAAAGACTATTCGTTATTATTTATTGTGCTTCGCACTTAGCGTCTACTCGAACACTGGATGGCGCAAACGTGTTCCTCTAGCATCATCTTTAGAGAATCGAGTTTGGAAAAAGGGAATCATATTTAAAGTACGCCGTTTTATATAATTTATTTAAACCACCTGCATTATTATAACAATCTTACTAATGTTATAATATATAATATACTTATAATTATAATTTTATATTATATTATTATAATATTGCACCAGTAGTATTCGTAATTTTACATACTGTTAATCAAATGCAGTAGAAAAAATAAAACTTACGTTAACTATCCGAGGAATGAAATAAATTTGCTTCTAGCTCGAAATATATAAACTGAAAATTGAAATGCTATTCACTCTATATTCGAGTAAATGCAAAACAATTCGGCATCCACTGGAAGTTGGACACAATTAGTGGTCAGATAGCATCGATTAGCTCAGTGGTAATTTTGCACTGAGAATATTACGATCAAACATATTCACTTTATTTACTAGGTCATAATTTAGTAATAATCAAGAGGGATATTCACTGTAATAGACTATGTCTATTATGATTTTCCATCCGAGTGTCACACGTTATTTTCAACCTTGTTCAAAAGAAAATGCTTATGAACAGCTTTCTTCACATTAAACGTGACGCCAAAAGTCAGATTGGAGGTTAGTTTACGTTTGTTGTAAAACGATGTTTTCCTCTTAATGCTAGGGTTGGGGTTAAGGCACAGGTAAAGTCGCCTTTCGAGAGAATTACGTAATTCACTAATCCTCAGGGATGAGTTTATTTACGGAAGTATAGTCTAGCACACGTCAAAGCAAAGGAGTGCCTGCTGCTTCATGGGTGAAACGTGGTGAATGTCCAGTGATAAATAATTATTTGGTTGGTTCAATTTTTAATTGGTTGCCTAACTCGAAATTGGAACGCCAGTGAACAACAGATTTTCGCAACGGAAGTTTTATGTGACGAATGCTTAGTTAAACTACAGGTGGAAATTATGTTATCAGGGGATGCTGGTTTGATGATTGTACTATCTGGAAGGAAGTTTACTGATTGTATTTCATCTCATTTCACTTGAAGTGAACGTATATAGTCCTTTAAATGTGTTAGGCATTTTACTACCTATTAAATAGTAGTCACTGCACAGTACTACTACATATTGTCCACAGTAGTATTCTTTATGTTCTTCTGGATATATCATGAAGCAAAGTCTAATCGTTTCATAAATACCCAGCCTTAATTTACCCTGTATCGCCTAATGAACTTCGCATAATCATGAAGATTTCCTCAGTGCTCCATCGTTAAGACATGCAAAGCGATTGCTCCTCGTACGTTTTAACATTCGCTATGGGCCACTGTTTAAAATTTTAAGAGCATTAACAGGTTACAGCAGAAAATCTACCGTCCTGTTAACAACTGATCATAAATCACAATAAAAAGAGGGGGCAAGCGCAATGTTTAATATTATTCTATGAACAGACTAACCTTTACATGAAAAACAAATTTATTTCTCATCTCCTGACGAAGATTCCAACAGCTAATATGCGTTAAATCGAAACGAACGTGCTAGAACGTTTACATATACTATGCATTTTTAGTCTTCAGTTGAATTAAAAGTACTATATATTTATATGCATATTGTTCATAATATAAACATTTCAGTTTGCTAAGTATTTACCTCGACAAAGAATAATCTTTTTATGCTCAAGCATTTCTCACCTCGTGGTGAAAATCAAACCAGTGTCGGCGAGCAATCGTAAGGAACAAGACCAATCCCACCTCTTACGTTTTTTAAAATCACGTTGTGCCAGTGCGTAAAATGCGTAGAGCACTAAAAGGCAAAAGCAGATTACTCACTGTTCTACTAAAAAGTGGTCCTCAATTAAACAGAAAGCCACACGGCAACCATAAGGCTGGCTGACCACTCATATATAGTATTTCAGTCCGCTCAACGCAATATTCCACCGAATAAAAAAGAGAGGATGCCTTTGGGAGAACTTTGCCTGTTAATAGAAGATCACATTGGAAGATAGATCAGATGTCAATGGCAGTGAGTCCGAGAACATTTTGAATTTAAGGCCATGACAGGCAATATTCAAAATAAGCAATTTTCACTGACCTCCTGCATCTCAGTGATGCAGAGAAAGTCGTTCAAATCAGGATGCCAAACCGAAACGGGGCTATGGTAGTACGCTGTGGGAATTTATTCGATTAAATAAACAGGCAACGGTGAACAGTTCGCGGACGGAAAATAAGGACTTTATCCACAGTGTTTCGGGTCAGGTGGCTTAAGAGTTTCAGTATTACATAAACAACGCCGAAAGTGAATCATGTCTTCTCTGCATCTTTCAGTGTCTTGTAACTATGTGCCTAAAGTACATCAGTGCAAGCATAATGCTACCTTCACGTTCATGTATAGTATTTCAATCGATCCAACGAAAGCTTCCATCAAAGAAAAAAGAAGATGCTGTCGTGCGAATGTTGTTCTTTAATGAAAAATCGCATCATAAATCACATCAAAATAACAATGTCAATGAGTCCGAAAATAGTTTGATTTTTAGCCATCGCGCGCAAAGTTGAAAATGAGGGACGGTCCATCCACTCTTACGTTTAAGCGATGCAGACAAGCCGTTCAAATAGGGATGCAAAATGGAAAAACTGCTAGCACTGAACGCTGAGCCAATGCATTGGGTTAAACAAACAGAAAATTTGGAATATTGAACAGACGGAATATAAGTACAACAACGAATGTGTTTCGGATCAGGTGGCCTGACAGCTTTTGCATGATATGAAAAACACTGAAGGTAAATCACGTGTTTTTTGTCTCTCCCAATGCCTTATCACTTCTTACCTAAAACAATTCAATTAATATTTATTCACTCAAGTGATTTGGAATGTCCCCCGCTGGTAAAGTGAAGCCTGATCAAGGGAGGTCACTGGTATCCGCCGATTTGCTCTTGCCGATCTTCTCTTTTATTGACGCAATTGCAGCGAAGATCAGTGCCCGCATCGCTGGGATGTGGAAAAAGAGGATAAGTGGTACCAGCACGGTAAACAGGCTACCCAATACTAAACTGAATTTTTCAGCTGGGGTGCGCAGCCTGTAGTTTATAACACCAGCCGCACTTAGCAATTGCTGAGTTGACTCGAAGGCTATGCCTACTATGAAGGCAGCAGTCAGAGGTACAATGCAGCAGGAAGCCGACCAGGCATGTGGAACAGATTTATTACCCGGTCTCTCAAGGACTCCAACTCTATTTCGTTCACTGTCGGAAGAAGAGGAGGCCACTGGCGGCGCAGGTGTCGAAGTGATGGTTGTGGATGTTGGGAAAAGTCGCGGTTTCAAGAAGTAGAGTTCTTCTAGTTCATCTGCAATAATACCTCTTTCTGAGTTCCGCAATCGTAGAACCAAAGCAATGCAGATATAAACGAGAATGGCGGGATAAATGATACCGAGAATCGCGATCCAGAGAAAAGCCTGAGCATACAGCACTGATAAGATGCCAAAGTTATCGGGCAATGGATCACAGGCGCAGTTATTTGAAAGCGGAAAGGCTAGTAGCAAATGAGGCACAGCCCCAATGAAACTGCCAATAAAGACTAGAAGCATGTAGGCCGTGAGCCGCTGTTTCTCCGTGATAATGGGATAGTTCCTAATCTGCAGCAGCTCGTAGGCTCTGTTACAGGCGAAGTAGAAAAGACTGTGGTAGATTTGAAAGGAAATATACCAGAAGAGGAAACGACTGCTCCATAGCAGGCAAATCAGGCCATCAATGTAGATGTTGCCAGTGTTGGGGTTAAGACCAACAACTTTTTCAATAAGGCTAATAAGCGAAAAATCTAAGCAGCCGGCGGAAAGGACTCGAAGAAGGATCAGACCTTCGGACTTCTTAGAACGAAGGAGGAAGAGAAGAACAGTAACGGGGAAATTTGCGAAGCAGCCGAATATGTTCAGCAAAATTGCGCAAATATCTAGGGCGGTTGTGTAGCTATAGGCTGCAGAACAATGACTGTTGTCAGTCGTCATTTTGAGTGTGCGTCTTACGTCGACAGTGGACTTTTGAGGCAATTGATGATTCGACATTTACCAGTAGAAATCATGACGGATTCAAGTTTAACCAATCAGGGAACGAGGCGGACATATATACAGCTGATTATCATGAATTTCAACGACAAGCATAGCGAGCTGCGTGAATTAAAGCGGTGTGATGTCCTAAAGTGAGATGTCGTATGTTGTACAGGCAGCTTTTTTCATGGGGAAGTTGCAGATACGTACATTGAAATTGTTACTAAATGGTTATATTGATCTTCATTGACTGTTTTAGATAAATTATTTTCCAATTTCAAGGTGAAAGTTACATTTATATCAGTGATTACATAACAGCAGAACGCGAAACATTGACCTGCGTTATGAGAACGTAAGGAAAATAACTATGTAGATAGGTGTGCACTGAATAGCTCTCGTAATCGGTGGGACCGAATAAACATTAAAAGTTAAAAATTATTTGTATACTGAGTGATGAATCCGCCACGTTATGTCAGAGGTGCAATTTCAGGCTTTTTTAGGAATAGGTACTAAAATGCGCCCAATGGTTAAGAAATAAACATCTGTTAATATTAGTTGCACAACTTACAACAGTTCTTGGTGTCAGTAACATGTATGTAGGTATCTTTGCGTGACCGATATGTCTACAGATTGTGTTAGGTTCAACTACAGTACGGCCTAGAATTCGTATAACATGCCAACATATGCGAAAGATTGATAATCTTTCGCTAATCCCTACTGAGTACTGTTGTAATACTGATTGTATTGTAGTCTCTTCTGAAGTCATTTCACTCGCAATAGGATGCCAGCTTTTCAATGAGCTTCCTTCTGAGCGCTAGTAAAACGTATGCACTGTAAAACGGGGCTATTTAAATGGCATGCATTTTTATCGTTAATGTTGACTGCCTTTATAAATTCAAATATGTTTTATGGAAAACATAAATGAAAAAATATTTTTTCTACTCCTTTGGGAACAAATTACGCCTTCCTTTCATTGTATACTTAAATAAAAAATATCTTTCGCTTTTAAAAAGTTTCTAAATTGCCGAATAATGTTTAAGCCTATTGACTACTACACTTGAATTCCAGGTTTACAAGCTGCGCGTTGTGTACATCCTGTTTAAGGAAAAGTAGATTTTCGCCTACGCAATAGGAATAGGTACTAAAATGCATCAGGTTGTTTAAACGTGCCGGCATCTTGACGTGACCAGTATGTCTGTGGATTGTGTTAAAAGTCAACTAATATCACAAATTAATTAATATTTTCCTAACGAAAACATCTTGAGACCTCTGGTTTAACACTTCACGAGGTGGCACATTTATAGCAATTACTTTGCGACAGGGCAATGTAGACGACTCGCAGTAACACATTTGGAGTCACGCTAGACTTCACAGAGTCACATAGACTGCTGACCTAAATGTAACCGATGAACTACCCCTTACCTCTTAACCCTAACATTTACCATAAGCCTAACCTCCATAATATATTTTAGGCTAAAATTCATACTTATCCTAACCATCCCTGAAATGTAGGGTAAGTTCACACGTATTACATGGGGGACCATGCTCTCACGTCCAAATAACTAAGTTGAGCATTATATATTTGATACCTACGACGTTAAGTCCGTTCTCCTTCGAAGGTTATGTGTGATAAATTCTAAATAGTTAAGTAAGTTAAAAAGGAAAACACGACTGTTTTACCTGTATGCCTGCAAAGATAGAATCCTGAAATCATGCAATCGTCTTATTGGTAATAGATTAGTAAACTGCTTTACCTCCTAGCCTGCAGAGCAAGAATCCTGAAATCATGCAACTCAAATTCCAAAAGCAAAATAAGGGACACAATCTAATCTAAGTGTAGACTAAACATTATATTTACTGGCCTATATCGTTTTACTAGGAGATTCCTAGCAGTAAATGCTTGAAAACGGCGATAGGAAGTTGGCCAACTGTATGCTTAAGAAGATTTTCGAGATGGAGGAGGTGAAGCTGAGTAATTGGAAAGGTGTTAGCTACGGTTTACTATCATTCAAATAGCAGGTAGTATCAAACAACACCCACCCGAAATCTCTAACTCCTCCTTTTCCTCCTGATTCTTCTAATATTACTCCTAGTAGGACTAATTGTTTGACCTTGACTCTAGGTCAATCCACCTACTGAACAAGTCAGCTAAACTATACACTTAAGTGTCACACGACACCATCCAATAGAGGACAGCAGGTTAATTTAAAAGGTATCCATTGATGAACGCTCGTGGATCACTTACGTAACCTACTCGTCATGCTCCGCCTTGGAGCTGACTCTCGAGTGCCGCCACCAGTCGCACCGTGCGTAGCAGTGTAGGCAGATGAACATTCCCGACCAGGAGAAAGGGGATTGGAATGGCCACTTCTTGTTTATTTGCAGTCATCAGTCGGTCATGTCAAGTCCCATGTGGTCCACCGCCCGAGGCTGGACCCTGCAAACTTTTCATTAGAAGTCAAACGCTGTAATTATTGAGCAACGGGCTCCTTGTTACCCTCATACTCTGTATGGCACTATGTTAACCATACCATCTCAGTAGCAAAACCGCTCTTTTTGCTTCATTAAGAAATTGTTTGCCAAAGCTAGGCAGAGGATTTAATACCTGCAATTGTGTTTCAACTTTTTTGCCTGATCTTCCTTTCAGCCCCCATATTTTAGAGTACTTGGACAAAACTTTCGTATTTAGTTTTTTCTCTTTCGTTTGAAGATTTAATAATACCTCTCATTTGGGTAGTGGATATAGAAAACCCTGTCCCCACAAATGGAGTTACGGTAGGAATGAATATTTCATTTTACTTCTAAAAGCAGTGCAACAGTGCAATAACTTTAGTCTGATCGAACACATTAGTGTTCTCTAAGTTTGGGAACCTATTTCAGACGGTTATCAACGCCAATTAAACAAGCTTAGTAATGTGCTGAACATAAAGGACAGAAAATGATGCAGGAAATTATAATGGGATTTCTTTGACATGACAACACGTGACATACTGGCAGAAGAAGTCAGTGGAAGCACTACATTCAGAAGGTGAAACTTAAACCCCATCTTACATTAGACACAGCTTCATAAAATTATACTTTCTTGCCGGTGAAGCAGCATTGCCGTGGCGCGGAATGTTTAACTCTGAAAGATTAACTCAAAAGTAGCTCGATAAATTTGTAACTTCAAAAGAGCAAAAGTTCGTCTAACCTGGAATTTACTTGCTGCCAGATGGTAGGAAATGGTTAAATCCACCAACGGACAAAACATTCACCTTCCTATAATCTATATTTACGCACTGCAATGAAGTCATGAGGTCATGCCACGGCGCATTGTTGTTGTTGCCTTTGGTCAGTGGACTACGCCAACACAGAGTGATATGAGAAGGCAGCCCCATGCTTTCGAAACGTTCGTTTCCCTCATGACTGCTCTCAAGAGAGTGATGCCGGTTGGATACGGTTTCTCGCATTGCATGCGCATACACTAGTTGGCGGCGTTTCGCCGGTGGCCATTCACCCTAAGCATCCGTTGAAGGCATTGTACTTGAGAAATCTTTTCATCCCGGTCACTGCGGTGCGTATCAAAACGCTAGTACATCGCTCCCACACAAATGTGTTTATGGTCAGTTACTGTTGCTGATGTAAAAAAAAACAACTACTTCAAAAGCAAGCCATTTTTCTGCGTCTGTATTGTGAATAACACAGTAGGCAAAATGATAAATGAGGTCGTAAATCTCGTGCGAGGCCGAGTAATTCAGTAAAATGTCTATTGATATTTTGTGAGTAGCAATAAGTGTCTGATAGTAAATAGCCTAGGCAGAAAACAGTAATGTTGAGGACTGCGGTGCCAGGTTTTTGACATTCAGACACCCTCCACAACACCCCAACAGTACCCTCTCAAACATATTAAAGTTGCCCCCGTTGTCTTCTATTTAACCAAAACATATAGTTCTAGGCATGCTTTTCTAAAATGTAAAATTTCGAATGAAATACGAAAATTTTCCGGCGATGGAACAGTTTTATACTTCCCTTTTGCTAGGTTCTGTCATGAAAAATCAATGGAAAGAATGAATGCAAAAGTATTAGCCGCCTCTTAGCTAATGGGTTTTGAGGAGCTGTCAAAAATAAGCACAGCTGAACCCTGGCCTTCAACTTGGAAAGGAACGTTATTGTCAGGATGCAACATCTATCCAAGGAATCAGTTTAGGTTTCCGTATATAAAAATTATTGATTGTTGCCAATAAAAGCAAAAAGCATGAGTGCTAGAAAGTAATTGGAAAGAAGTAGATGCCATCGCTGTGGTAAGAACTATATTTGCCTGATGTTTCGGATTCTCTCACGAGTCCATCATCAGAAACACTATCACAAACGGGCATTTCATATGCAAGAAGTTGCAGGCCCCATGCTACTGCATACCCATGACGATTAACGGCTCCCCCTATCGAGGATAATTGCCTGCTTTTGCGCTAATTGCTTGATGGTCAGCATACGGCTCATGATCTGCTGAACTTTCATCAAACTTGGTGGAACTGGACGTGATGATTGCTCGGACATCTGGCTCCCCGACGCTGGCGCTAGATGCCGCGTTCACCTTCGCGTTCCCCGAGGGACGAATTGTTTCGACCAAACTGTGCCTCAGCACCGAGTAGGAGTTGGGCAGGTAATTGCATTTGTTAATAGACTGGGAGTCTGTAAACCGTGATTGAAGCAACTCGTGGCTCACATGTTTGTCACTACTCACGAAAGTTCGGTGGTGATCTAAAGACTGAATGTTCAGGAA